>JBBPDA010167505.1:0-17735 GCA_037974385.1 Arnoldichthys spilopterus | reverse complement strand
ATGATCTGCAAAGAGGAGTGGACCAAGATTCCTCCTAAAATGTGCGCAAACTTGGTCATCAATTACAGGAAACGTTTGACCTCTGTGCTTGCGAACAATTTATTTATTTTTTACTTTTGTTTGTTACTGCTGTCCGGTGTCACCCAGAAGAGAATGGGTTCCCCCTTCTAAGCCTTGGTTCCTTCCAAAGTTTCTTCCTACAGCTTAGGGTGTTTTTCCTTGCCTCTGTAGCCTTTGGTATGCTCCCTGGGGGCTCAGATCCGGATGCTTTGTGACACCATCCGTTATAAAAAGCACTATAGAAATAAACTTGACTTGACTTGACATACGCTAGATGGAGCTTTGAGTGATAAGGAAGAAGGAGAGCCATTCTATCCAGGTAAAAACAGTGAAGCTGGCTCTTGGACTGCTGAACATAAATGGCTGTGGCACCAACAGGGATCACACTTGTTATCTGCCAGTGATAAGGCCAGTGCTTAGACAATTATGCTACTGGGGTGTTGATATTTGATTTTTTACTGTATTAAGTCCTATATGAATTATATGAGTAGAACAATGATATATAAAGTGGACATTTGACATGTAGGTTTTTTTTTTTTTACCTTTTTTCCTGTACTGCTAAGGTTTCCCTTGTTTTCATCTGGTTTTATTACATAGTCAGGACATTTATATCCTCTCCATCACAGTCTATTTAGTGTTTAATCTGTGCGAACACTTCCTAACCTTGCAGTGCTTGCATTACACAACTCGGCGTGTGGGAGGCCTTTGTATCGTTTCTGTTCTCTTGGTAGGGAAGGAGAGGCTTTCATAACTAGTCCTTGGAGCCAAAAGCAATAGGAGAGAAAGCGGTGAGGGCAGTGTTAGCAGGAGTTTGAATCACTGAAGCACAGAGAAAAAGCCCACACACTGACCCCGCCGGGTCGGCCTCCTTCATAGCTTCCCACTGCTACTGATGCTGTTATAAAAAGTCCATGCACAGGAGCCAAGCCACTTCAGCATGTTTAGCCAAGTCCTGAAGATGAAAAAAAAAAAAAACAAACAAACAAAAAAACGAAAGGACTGAACATTTAACAGGCACACAGGGATTTTTTTTTTCATATCTGGCCTTTTTGAAGTCGTAGAGATGCACATTCCAATTTTAATGGGCAGTAACTCCCAGACTTGCTGAGCACACATTATTCAAGTATAAATAGTTTTCCAGCACCACTAATCAAGCATAAGTCATTTGACCGCATTCATGGTTGTATTATGATCTTATTTAATTTTGAAGGGCTCATATCAATGGTGGGTCTACAGCCAATAAAATACACCATTTCCTCACTGATTCACCACAGACAGATGGCTCAAAGCACAGCAACAGAAGAAAACTCATTAGTGAATAATTGAAATTCACTTGTTGTAAAATTGTGCTACTCTGTCCTAGCTGTTTTTCATGGCTCTAAATTGGGAGCTGTTATCAAGTCCTTCTGCCCATTTACTATTGTTGTAGTTGGAGAGAGAGCTGAACTTGACATTTCATGCTCACACTCTTATTTTGAGTAATTGCTAATACTGCCATTACAAAGAGTGCTAAACAGGAAATTATCAGTTCAACTGTATTTACAGGATATATGCTGTAAGGAAATTTTAAAGAGAGCTAAATGTTCTTTCTAATGTACAGCAATGCAACCCAGTTGTAAGGTTTGATTCCAGAAAGTAAGCATGAATGTTCCACTCTTCATGGTTTTACCACAAGAAAAAACAACTTATAATAAACAGAAAATTAACATGGAAACATAGATTCAGGCTAAAGAGAGTTTGCACAGTGTGGACATAGTGTGAATACAACCTGAGTAGTGGTAACAGAAATACACTACATGTGATTAATTAGAAGCTTGGACACAAGTGCAAGTTGAAAGTTTATTGCAAACAATAAACAGGGCAATTCAAAAGGCATAGTCGGTAAAAGCTCAGGGTCAAAAACGGGCAAACGGTTATATGGATTTCTATCCAAAGTCGAAAACCAAAGTACAGAAACAAGATCAAAACCAGAAAGAACTACAACCAGAAATATGCTTAGAATCAGCAAAAATACACGAGACTTTGCATCTTCCCTGTGTTCCGGATGTCCTTAAATAAGTCCCCTGATGAGGGCCTGATGCACCACACCTGGAAGGGCTGGCTCAGAGGGATTAGTATTCTGGGGACCTTTCTCGTCCACCAGGTGGAGCCTTGGCTCCAGTACCCCCCGAGTGGGGTGCGGCTCTCACATCACCCCCCACCTGACGAATGCCCCCTGGCATTGCCCGGGGCCGCCCCCTTCCTCGGGGGCCGGCCTCTCTAGTCGCCTTTGGTGGAACTCTTCTGTCAGTGAGGGGTCTAGGACATTGGCTGCCGGTACCCAACTTCTCTCCTCTGGCCCATAGCCCTCCCAGTCGACAAAAAACTCCAAGCCACTACTCCGCCTCCGGCTGTCCAAAATGGCGCGCACTGGTCGTGACAATATGTTCTCAGGAATTTGCCCAGTTCCTGATTTACCCACTCAACCTGTCCATTAGACTGAGGGTGGTAACCTGACGTGAGGCTAACCTTCACCCCTAAGTGCTGCATAAATGCCTTCCACACTTGTGACGTAAACTGAGGCCCCCTATCAGATACTATATCCTCTGGTATTCCAAAATACCTGAATACCTGTTGGAATAATGCCTCGGCCAGTTGAAATGCCGTGGCATCTATCTACTAGCACCAATACACAAGTGTTACCCTGAGACTCTGGAAGGTCCATTACAAAGTCTACTGCTAAGTGCAACCATGGTCTCTGAGGTATCTCTAATGGCATCAATTTCCCCATGGGGAGGGGGTCTTCACCACAGCACATACACTGCAGGATTTTACGAATTGTTCGACCGTTTCTCTTTGCCCTGGCCACCAGAACCTTTCTGACACCAATTGATAGGTCCTGGTGATTCCCGGGTTCCCTGAGGCAGTGCTAGTGTGGACCCACCTTATCAGTTGCCCACGTAGATTTTCAGGCACATAAACCTTGCCGCTAGGACACTCTGGTGGTGACCCCTCCCTCTCTAGTGTCTTCTGAATTTCCTGCTTGATCTCCCACCTAATGGGAGCAAGAAACACCGACTCCGGGAGAATGGGAGAGGGGTCACGGTCCCTGGCCTCTACCTTGTACATGCACGATAACGTGTCTGCTTTGCCATTTTTCGACCCGGGCCTGTAAGAGAGTGCAAAGTACCTTTTTCTCGTCCATTCTGACCCCCTCACTACTGATGATATACCCCAGGAAGGGTACCACTGATGCATGAAACACACACTTCTCTGTCTTGACGTATAACTGATTCTTTAGTAATCTCTCCAGCACCATTCGCACGTGCTGGACGTGTTCCTGTTTGTTTTTTGAAAAAATAAGTAAATCATCGATGTAGGCGACCAGAAACTTCCCTGTCACGAAATACCTCTTTTATAAATGACTGGAAAATGGCGGTCGCGAGTGAAATACCGTACGGAACCACCAAGTACTCGTAGCATCCGGACGTGGTCGAAAAAGCCGTTTTCCATTCATCACCCTCTCTCATGCAAATCAGATAAAGGGCCAAATGCAAATCTAATTTGGTGAATAGTGTAGCTCCCTAAACCTGCTCCAGGGCCACAGGGACCAGTGGCAAAGGATAGTGGAATGGTTTTAAGACAGAGTTCAAACCCCTATAGTCAATGCATGGACGCAAACCTCCCTCCTTCTTTTGCACAAAGAAGGACCCCGCCGAGGCTGGGGACGATGAATGTCTAATGTACCCTATGTCTAGTGCCTCCTGAATGTATTCTTCCATAGCGTTAGTTTCGGCACGAGACAAAGGGTATGTTCGGCCCTTGGGAGGCATTGCACCCTCCTTGAGCTCAATCGCACAGTCCCATGATCGGTGTGGCGGCAGACGGGTGGCCTTCCTTTTACTAAACACGTCAGTCCCTATACTTACTCAGTATGTCAATTTTTCCCTCACACGTGGCTCCTTCTATGCTTGTAGCAGCACAAGGAATTTTCATGCAGTTCTTCAAGCAGTAGCTTGACCATGACGTTATCTCCGCCTCCGGCCAGGAGATGCTAGGATTATGTTTCCTAAGCCATGGTAATCCTAGCACTACCTTGTGCACGGAGGCAGAAGTAACATAGAACTGCAGCATTTCTCTATGCAATGCGCCTATCGTGATCGCCACAGGTTGAGTGATCTGGCGGACCTTACCCCCTCCTACGGGCTGCCCGTCCAATGCCAATACTGACATAGAATGCTCTAGTGTAATAAAACGTAGCCCAATCCTTTCGGCTAGCACAGCGTCAATAAAGTTTCCTGCGGCCCCGGAATCTATGAAAGCTGAAAATACAGAAGGAAAAGTGTGAGTTTCAAATATCACCGGTACAGTAAGGGGCTTAGTCAACAGTTTCACCTCTCTTCTTACCTCTGTATGCTCTTTCTCCTTCTGGCGAGCTAGCCTGCTAGCACAGGAGGCTAGCCTGTGATTCCCCTCACCACAGTACCAACAAAGACCCATTCTCTCTCTTCTTACTCGTTCCCTTGTGGACACGTGAGTAAATCCCAACTGCATGGGTTCTTCTCCTCTGTTCTCCATGGGCGGCAAAGCGACCCCGACAGTTCTTCTCCTCGTCTTTCATTCTCGGATCAAGTTGTCCACTCGGATGGCTAGCTTGATTATCGAGTCCATGTTGAGGTTCTCGTCGCAGCAAGCTAACTACGTACGCACCTCCTCACGAAGCCCCAGGCGGAAAGTATTGCACAAAGCAGCCTCGTTCCAGCCGCTCATCGCTGCCAAAGTTCTAAATTCAACAGCGAAATCAAAAGCGGTACGTCCACCTTGCCTGAGCTTAGACAACCTCTGACCATGTTCTCATCCCTCGTGAGGGTTGTCAAAAACGCTCTGAAATAGCCGTGGCCCAATCTAACCCTTTCTCTGAGAGTAACGATACCACGATACAGATCTTCTTGTAGTCCGATAAACCTCCCAGATGCTCGAAATACAGTGAGCATTGTAACAAAAATCCTTTGCATTTGTTCGGATCACCAATTTATTTTTCGGGTTTAGCCAAACCGCTCTCAGGAAACGTGACTCTTCTTCATTCCTCGGTGGGTGCGGTGTCTCTGGCGCCCTCTGTTGGTACGGAGGAAGTGCTCACGTTGGTGTTGGGTGCCTGACCGAGGCAGAGCTGTTGTACTGCCTGCGTGAGTGTTTCTAGGCTTCAACGGATCTGTTGGAACTGCAGCTGATGTTCCCCCAACAGCTTTCCTTGTTCCACGATTGCTCTCGTAAGCTCCATCATGGTCGGCGTGGATGGTTCGGCCGGACTTGCTGCATCCATCGAGGCGAAGTCTTCTGTGATAAATTAGAAGCTTGGACGCAAGTGCAAGTTGAAAGTTTATTGCAAACAATAAACAGGGCAATCCAAAAGGCAAAGTCGGTAAACGCGCAGGGTCAAAAACGGGCAAATGGGTATATGCAGAAATCCAAAGTCGAAAACCAAAGTACAGAAATAAGATCAAAACCAGAAAGAACTACAACCAGAAATATGCTTAGAATCGGCAAAAATACACGAGACTTCACATCTTCCCTGTATTCCAGAAGTCCTTAAATAAGTCCCCTGATGAGGGCCTGATGCACTGCACCTGGAAGGGCTGGCTCAGAGGGATTAGTATTCTGGGGACCTTTCTCGTCCACCAGGTGGAGCCTTGGCTCCAGTACCTCCCGAGTGGGGCACGGCTCTCACACTACACTGCTCCCTGGGTGCTGTTGATAGCTGCCTGATGCTCTATGTGTGCTTGTGTGATGGGTTAAATGCAGAGGTCATATTTCATTGTGTTACACTTTGTGTGTGATTAAGTGTGTTCACAATGACAAATGATCACTTTCACTTTTAGAGGTACGCTCTCAGAACTTCCTCAGAAAGATACCTTTAGGGAAATAATTATACCATATTCTACTGCATTTTTTATCTTGTGTTTTCTTTTGAGTGGATTGAGGTGAAAGAGACTTTTTATCATTGTGTACACACTCAGGCACCACAACAAAATGTGACCTCTGCATTTAACCCATCATACGTTCACATGTGGAGAAGAGGGCAACTATCAAAAGCACCTGGGGAGCAATGTAGCAGAACGGTACCTTACTCAAGGGTACCTCAGTTGTGCCTGGGCTGGGACTTGAACCTGTGACCTTCATTTCACAAAGGCAATGTCCTAAGTACTAGGCCACCACTACCCTTTGGCTACTCAGCTGTGGTTTTCAGAAGCACCAACCTTACAGAAAAGTCCAAATAAACAGGTAACATCATGTGAAAAATGTTTGATGATATGACTTTTTTTTTTTACAAATGAACATCTTTTCACATGTGATTCACTTATGATATCCTCAAAAACCTCAAAAAAATGAATCTTCCCGGACTTTTCCTCTAGACCTTGTAAGGATGACGGACTGAAATCTTAGATATTTGTAAAAATATCTAATCACATGAGTTTTAACTCTTTACATCTGGGCCTAACATAGCACAGCCTGAGTCAGAACCAGAACACTGTAAGGATTAAATTCTGTACATTTGTGTTTTTGTCTTTGCCTGGTCTCTCTCTCTCTTCCTCTCTGTCTCTGTGTTACTAACAAAACTTGTAATCTCAACACTAAGGATTACTAAACTTTATAAAGGTGAATACTATTGGTTATTAAGGCTGAATCCATTCTCCAGCAACATGTACATTTCAGTAAAGACTAGATCTATTGAACACGGGAACCAATACAGGCAATCAAAATCCCCTTCATCATACAGTGCAACACTGAATAACCACTTAAGCTGAACTCAATCTCAAGCGCCATTTTGGTAGTAAATGTGCATGTATGCATCTCTCTGTCACTCACTCACTTGCTCACTCACTTATTCACTCACTCACTCTCAAGAACACTCTCACGTACACAAATCCCTCACACATTGTAAGTATTGATGTTTTGTTTTATTTGTGTTTTAGAATAAACTCTGTAAATAGATGCTCATGTATCTACAACTGTTGTGACTTCACAGTTATACCTGATTGATGCCAGAACCCCTTTTTCAAATAATTTGTTAAAAGCTTTAGAACTAAGGTTGTTAAAATTGCGTTCTTCAGTTAGAAATTAAAGAGTGCTGTGAGGTTTTGGTCTTGTCTGGGTCTGTCTTGTTTTCCCTCATCATGTTCTCATGTCTTGTGTTTGTGTTTGTGTTTATGTTTCAGCCTTGCCTTTGCTTATGTCTCCACCCTTGTCACCTGTTCCTTGTTTCCTGTTTCAGGTGTTCCTCGTTCTGTCTCGGTATTTAGTCTCTTAAACAATCAGTGTTTGGTTTGGATTGTCGGTTCTAGGTTCTAGGTTACCCAGTCTCTAGTTGTATTCAGGTTTGGTTTTGTAATACCTCAGTGTTTGTGTGTTTATTTAAAATAAATATTTAAAACCTTAGAGCTTGCAATATTGCAAGTGCAATATTTTTGAAATTATTTTAAATAAATAAATAAATAAATAAATACAAATAAATAAATTGAGACTGATTTGATTTATTTATTGTGGGTAAACCCCACATCTTTGTGAGCCTTCACTAACCAGATATAGTAGGCAAACAAGAACAAAAAACCTACACTTGTCTTGCATGATGTCAATGGAGTAGCTCTTAGCAGCTAGCCAGCTAGTTTAAATAACAATGGCTATGCTAATGAACAAACTGCACTGGTTAAACTCACCTTAACATGTCATTTTTAACATGTCATTTTCATCCCATTTTAGGCAAGATAACTAAACTAAACTGAACTGATGGACAATGCCAGACAGTAGAGGAGTCAACTGTAAGGCCTGACCACAGAAAAAACTGATCTAGTAAACAGTCTACTAAGCACAAAAAAGCCAATCTGGATGTTGTCTCTCTCTCTCTCTCTCTCTCTCTCTCTCTCTCTCTCTCTTTCTCTCTCTCTCTCTCTCGCTGGTTCTAATATAATGTTTATTTATTTGCAAGCATCATGGAGTCACAGGAGACTCTGAGATCTTCCAAGAAAGGTGGAATGTTTGCGGTTGGTGTATGGGTAAGATTAACAATCTGTAAATTAAACAATCACCACTTTTTTACAAGACCAAAGCAAACAAATTAAGAAAATTTTAATTTTCCCTCAGGTGGGCCATGATCTACAGTTTTAGAGCCAGTGCCCTATACTGTTTTAATCCTCTAAAAAGTCCCAATGTAACATACCTAATTCAGCAAGTCTTTAGAATCTTCTGAATGTGAGAATCAGGTGGATCAAATTAGAACTGAAAACAAACTCTGCAGGATAATCATTAGCAGCTAAAAACATTTAAAAATCAGTTCGTTGTACACTACTGCTGCAGACATTTTGACAGAAATAGAGGAGTCAGTCCATTTATACAGCTTGTACACAAAAGCTTTATGTAGTTTTGGGCAAAACAAAACCCTTTTGTTCTATGTTTAAAATATATAACTGTGCATTATCAATTCTACTTATAGAATGCAAAGATGAGGTTGCTTGTATAGGTGCAATCTGTAGAGTAGGTCTTTAAAATTACAATGAGAATATGGATTATGTGACTTTTTCGAGCAAGGACTATGCCTCGTCATTATTAGATTAAAAGCTGAAAGAGATTTTCAGAGAAGAATCCCTAGTGACAGTCTGATATGGTCCAAAACGTTATATGCCGTTTCCGGATGTCAAGCTCTTGTAGGGTAGTGCAGAGTGTTTTGTCTGATCCAGCAGGTGCTTTGCTTTTAAGCCGTGTTTTACACCTCTCTCCCACTTCCTCATTCCCACATGCTGTGAATAAAGGGGGCAGAAGCTCAGACACATTTGTTTCCTCTTGCCAGCCCCACACTGCTGTTACTACACACACACACACATCCAAAATGCATCTAGCCAGGCCGTCTGGAGAGCCCAGAGGCTCAGCATGGCATTCATGACACCATTTCCTGAAATAGACACTTTTTAAAAATTCACACTGCATAAATAAACATTATTTATACAGCAAGCATGGCTACAGTATCTCTCACTTCTTTTTTCCCCATAAACTCTGATTGTAACCATGAATGCCACATCATTCAAAAAGCCTATAATATCTGTAAAACAAAGTCTTTGGTTGAGTTTAGCATGACTGGTCATTTTCCATACTTAAACACTCCATCTGAACATGGAAATAAACAGATGAACTGATGACGTGTGTTTGAGGAGGGAAACCAAATTGAACAGGTCACCGGGCCTCCAGGTCCAGCGATGATGTCCTCTTTTATAGAAGAACTATGTTTGATTCCCTAAAGAAAATTCGGTTTATCAATGGACCTCTGAGAAGAAAATAAAATACAAGAAAAATGAAGGCTATGAGCCTTTTAAAGAACCATCCAGTATAGTTAGGGCATCAAAATTTCTGTATAGCAACGCTCCAAAGAATTTTATGAAGCCTCTAGATTTTTTTAAGCATATGAATGTGAAACTGTCCACTCACATATAATTGGCCACAAAGACATGAGTCCAAATATTAGATATGTAAGATTTTATTTTATTAAAATTATATTTTAAAAAGAATTTAAAAAAAAATCAATAACAGACCATTTTAGATTTTCCACATTTTTGTAATTGAAATTTAAGTAGAGGCTAAATCAGATTTAGAAATTTAGAAAATATTTAAGATTCTGTTTTTAGGTCACTATGCAAATTTGATGACCATGTGAAGGCTTTTGTACAAAAAGATATTTGTTTTGTTTTATTCCTTCAACTGAATCACCTGTGAGTAAGTTGACATTTGGTCTAGTAATCAGGGGCTTTTGCACAAATGTGTGGAGTCCATGCTAGCTCAAATGCATGCTGTCACTAAAAAAGGGTGGATATTTTAAAGATTCAATGTTTCACTCAAATTGCTATGCTAATAATATAATTTGCAATACATATGCTACATTAAATAAAAAATATGAAAAATAGAGTAATTTCAAGGTATTTTTGAATAAATTAAGGTTGTAAAATCAGTGTAAAAACACAATCCTTAGGAAGTACCTGTAGTTAAAGTATAGCTGGAAGACTTTTACATATATAACATTAGTCGATTATAAAAGTCTCACTGTTCTGCTTATAAAGCTAATCTAACCCACTGTTTGTACCTGTTCGGTAAGCTAGAAAAAGCTCCTCTCGTACTCCACTGGGGCCTAACTCCACAGGCACCTGCATGTATGTATGTATGTGAGGGGTTTGACAGCATTAAAGGCTGAGAGATCAGAGATCTCACACTCCTGCTTTCTTCCAACACATTTCGAGTCAGGGGACCAGCGCCACATAAACGAGATGCATATTTTCTTCTCCCACACACATATGACATGTTTTGGGTAGGAAGCAAGAGCAGATCCAAATAAGAAGATAGACTTAGTTTATTAACATTTAACATTATGATCGCATGCTAAAACAATGTTAAATGTCAGGAAGGCAATTTTTATTTTGTTTAGGTTCCACACATATTGAGCATTTGCCCAAAAGTGTGTGCGTGTGTTTTTTCTGCATATATAAAATACAGTATGTATATCTTTACAGTACTGAATCTTAGACAGCCATTACAATTGCCATGTTTTTGCCAGTAAACTCTGTAACTGTATAACCTAAATGAACATATGTTCCTTTAAGTATAGATGTCTTGCAAAAGCTAGCAGTCTTTTTGACCAAGAAAATACAGGGAAGTGTTAAAGAAAACCTGTCTCAGTCTGCTGAGAAACACATTTTGAATTTGATGCCAGTAACACACCACATTTGTGACAAAATAAAATAATAGTGAAAAGTTTCTAGAACATTCAATTTTCACAGTTTTGAACATCTTGAACAAAAAAGATAAGTCATGGTTCACTTTGCTACATGCTAAAGGTCATGAAAGAACTATCAGTTACTTTAAAAAGAACCTTTAGCAACTGTTATGCAAAAAGAAAGCCATACATCAATTCTCTGGGCCAGAGCTCATCTCAGGTGAATCAAAAGAAAGTGGCACATGTCCTATGGTCAGATGAGTCCATGTTTCAGCTTGTTTTGGGGGAAACTGGATGCTGAGTTCCCTATGCCAAAGGCAAATGTACCATCCAGACTGTTAGATGCAAAAGTTACAGCAAAAGGTGTAAATGTTAATGCCCACAGCAATGGGTTCCTTGCATAAAGTCACTGTCATGCGCAAAATTACCTTAAACTGCAAATTTACCTTAAATTAATTTACATACAGCATTTAAAGGCACAGCCAAAACAGGTGTGTCAATAAAGAAATGTGATCACAACCTCGAGAACAAACAAAAGAAGTGTCAGGTTATCAGAGATCAGCCAGAAAGTGTTGTTAACACAACACACATGTCACAGATGAGTTAAAAATTAACCTGGACCACAAGAATGAAGGGAAAAGGAAGTGCTGATTTGTCTTTACTAATGATGTGACAGCTGCAGCAGAACAAATTCTGAAATGTACCAAATTATATTTTCAGCGTTAATTTAAGTGAAAGATAGACATCAGTTTATCAGTTGCTTACATTTAAATAATGACAGTGTAGACTCATCGGCAGCTTTCTGTTGTTTATTTTAAATATATTTAAATATAAAAATTAAATATGTGGTCTCAGACATTTGGACCTCAATGTATATATTATGCATACAAAAAGCAGTTTGCTGGAGAACACCTAATGTCCAATTTACACAGACTGTAAATAGCGAAGTAGTATTACACATGCTTTGTTCAAACCAGTGTTGATAATAAAGGTTATAATGCAAAAATGTGTCACTTTAATAGTAACAGAAATCCCTAGAAAATACAATGTATCCTCTATGAAATCAGATAGTTGCTTCAAGGCTAGATACAGTACTTTCCAAAAGCTTTTGACCTTTTTGCTTATCATCAGCAAGAATAAGGCATCTGAAAGGCAAGGAAGAAAATACAGGAAAATGCTCAAGCAAACCTTCCTCAGTCTACTGAGAAACTGAAGCCTGTAGGAAACCTCAGCTTTCAGCACTAACACAAGCACAAATCAAAGCAACAATGTGGCTCAGCAGGAGCATTTCATTCATTTTAGGTGTACTGTGGCACACACAGCATTAAGGGGGAAAGTGGAAACAGCCCAAAATCTTTGCTTCCAAATGACAAGTGTTTCTATTTTGTTCTTCTTTTCTGAATGCTCTCCTTTCATGGGAACACATTCTTTTAGTTTTAATTCACTTACATTACATTTCACTTGAATTTTTCCACACATGTGCACATAAAATGATTTGTTAACATAGCATTTTTTGAGATACTGGGATGTGTCTGTTGCAGTGCAATTATGGATGACATTTCACATTTTTGCTTTGATGTTATTTACAGGGTGGCCTAGCCAACATAGCATAACATTTTATATAATTTTTTACTGGACTTTTTTTGGACAAAAAGTGTTTTGTGCCTACCCTATTCACTCCAAGTTTCATGTGGACTGGAAAAGTTTAACTATGTAATATAGTTGCTCAAATATTGATGAAAAATTGAAAAAAGAAAACATGACTGCTGTGCGGACATAAAGAAGTACAATGTTCTAAGCTTATTCCATTCAATTTAACTTCATTATTACAACTGGTAACTTAATTACCACCTTTCATTGGTCTAATAAGTGGTTAATCATTAGTTTTGCACTGGTAATTACTTGCATATGTTCATGCTCATTTACTGCCTGCTCCATAATGGGAACCCTTGCTGTACAGCTGACTTCATACAAACTAAAAATGTTTAAAAGAATAATGGGGCATTATGGGAAAATGTCCAGTAAATTTACATAGCATAATGTATGTATTTTGTAGTTTAAAACAGTAAACTGTATAGCTTACATATTAGTCCCCTGTGATTATAGAGGGGAATGTCATTTTTATTACTGGAGCCAAAGCCCCTTTGGCCCACAGTAAATGTCCTAAAATAAATGACTACAGTGGCCCAGTCAAATGATTGTCCTTTGAAATAATTGCCAAGTGGTACTAAATGAACACTGCAGCATAAAAGCAGATGTAATCTGATTCATGTGCTCACCTGGGTTTTAACCCAGGGACTCAATATAATTCAGAATATAATTCAGTTACTGGTGCATAGATGCATTTGACTTTGGGGGGAAAAATAAGAAAAATAGATAACATACTAGTACAGACACAGTAATGAAAAAAGCTAATCCTAAAATACTTTAAGTTGTGGGCTTTAAAGTAGATCAATTCTTTAAGCATTTTCCCATTATCAGAAAATTGCAAGTTCAATCCTTGGTGAAACCATAGCCACATGTGGCCAAAAGTTCAAGAAAGCCTAGCTGGCCACACAGTCTTTAGATGGGCCTCTGGGCGAAGTTTTGTAAAAACTGAAAAAAAATACAGTTTTCAGTCAACTCAATGTTTAGCCAAACACTCTGAAAACTCATTTAGAAAATTTTTTAGTTCTGCATCTTATTCAGGTCAACAATTTAAGTTAAACTGATCTGCAATAAACCATTGCATTCAAATTGCATTCAAACTGCACTGATGCACTACCACAGCATGACAGCTGCTGGCTTTTGCACCTGTTGCTAATTATCTGGATCTGGTCTTTGACATGGAGAACTGAAACATGGACTCATAGTAGTTGTCTACAGTGTCTTTTAGGCCATCTGAGATGAGCACAGGCACAGAGAACTGTGCAGTATTTCTGCACAGAATTTATGTACAGCTCTTGCAGTTTCAGGTTGTGTTTTTTTTTATAATGCATTAAATCTTGATGCAGTGCAAATTAGAGTGTAGCTGGTTTGTGTGCTTTTTTGTAAGCTATTGAAAGCTGTAGATTACAAATAGCTCTTCACAGAGAAAACACATTGTATTTGGAATTTCTCTTTAGTTAGAGTTACAAATCTGTGACTTCCCCCTCCAAAAGTAATTGTTATATGAAAGAGCCAGGACTAAAATGGGGTTGATCCTTAAAATAGGTAATTCAGATGTGAGACTGGGGGAAATGAAGATAGGAAGAATAAGCTTATGTTTTATGACACTATGAATAGCAGAATCTTTTTTCAGGATCGAAGCTCCTGGGCAAATTCTTGAAGTACTCTGTTCACAGACGAAAATGACCTTTTGTTGCTCATTAAATGGATTGATAATCTCACACGGAAGACCTTAGTGTTTCTGTTCTACTAGGTTGTGTATATTTTACATTATTTAAAGAGCTGATTTTTTTAGCGTTGATTAAAACCAAGAGAAATCATACAGCTTGTTCTATAAATAGCTTTATTTTTAACCTGATTTTGCACAAGTAGCAGTAGAAGAACATGGGATGGTGGGTGGGTGGGGGATGGTGATAGGTGACCTTGAAAAAACAGAAACAGACAAAAGAATGAAAGAATTAAGAACATAACCATTCCCAGTGTCTCATTGCTATAAAGAGAATGACATTTTGAATAGAACAGTTGAACCAGTGTACTGTTATGATAAAATCAATGATTGCAGAAAGCTCCTCAGTGCAAGGGCTCTGCAAGTATATTCATAATAAAGCCTTTAAAAGATGGAGACCGCAGCTGATGATGATGATGATAATAATGATGATGACAATGACAATGAAGATGATGATGATGATGATGATGATGACGATGATGATGTTCCTGATGTTGCTCAGTCCACTGTGGGTTTCTGCTGGTTGAGAAATTAAGTGATGACTAGTAGCTTCTAATACTCATAATAATTTTTCTTTATCTCAAGCATGGACACACTGCAATTCAGGACTAACAGATGGAAGGCACCTGCTTAATGTGATAGATCAATTAAAGCACATTTTGATTAGGGTTTTGAGGTGGCTGCTTTTACTCTTTTTGACTATGCATCATACTTCTGGCAACTTTTATGAAAATTAGCATATATAAATAGTAAACTATGCATGCAATGGCAATGAGTACTATCTTAGGCTTAAACAAATATGTTAGCTGCATACTTTTACAAATCCATTTCTGGAAAATGCAATAACATCAATAATTTGTGATATGTTCTTTCTTTTGAACCTTTATTTAACTGCCAAATTACAAAGAACAGATTTACAGTGTTTTCAATAAACAACTTGAATATATTTTGCAAATATAAACACATTTAGAATTTGATACCTGCAACACCCTTAGTTGGGATATAAGCATATTAACCACTGTGTACATTACCTTTCATTTTAATTACATTTTTTAACCATTGGGTTAACTGAGGAGATTAACTGTTGTTTGATCTGACTTCAGCTGCTCAACAGTAAGTGGTCACCATTGTCTGATTTTCCTTTTCATGATGTGGCATACATTTTATATCTGAGACAGATCTGAACTGCCAGCAAGTCAGTTAATCACACACACTCTATTTCTACGCTAAGCCACACTATACAGAATGAAGCCAGCTATTGTCTTGCTGAAATAACCATGAACTTCCCATTGCCTTAATAGCAGCATATGTCTCTCTAAAATCCCAATATACAACTGTGTGTCAGTAATACATTTACACATGTAAGTCACCCATGCTGTCTACACTGATGCTCCATCATACCTTGACAGCTGCTGGTTTTTGCAACTGAGGCTGATAACAAACTTGATACATAACCTAACAAAGCTCAAGGCAAGTTCATGATCATTTAACCTGCAGTCTCCACAATTCTCCATAATTTTGTACTTGTTAGAAGCATTAGCTTTATATCACCAGTTAAAAATAAGAATGCAAACTATGAAGGCCAAGCATGTGTTGCCTGATCTAATAATTGGTAACATGAAATTTGTGATCGTTCAAATACTGAACACAGGGAAATGATCTCCGTGAGCAGAATAGCTGGCAGTGGTCTGTAATGGATCAGTTTTAGTCAATAAAATTACTATTAGCACATCAGTGTATAGTGAGCTATTGACTTACCTGCCGACCAAGAGGAACTCTCCCACTAGACGCCGACGTCTCATGGCCATGAGGATACCACGTACAGTCATGCCCTCACAGAAGCATGCCACCACCCGGGCTTTGGGCAAGTGACTGCGCAGTTTCTCCAGCAGCCGGTCAAAGCTCTGTTCCCCAGCATTACTGTAGATTTTATCAGAATGTGCAATGCAGATTCCCTCCTTAGCTGCCATATCTTTGAAGGCTTCCATTCCACTTTCGCCATAATTTCCTGCAAATATAGATCAAAAGCACTATATTGACCAGTGTTGTGTGAGACTTGACAGTCCAGTGCTCTTTCAAAGATACCTATAAGCATGGAAATGCCGAACTGGTAGTGTCTAAGTTGGTAGAGAGTAAACACACAATCTGCTGCACTGCAACCATTAAATATTTAAAAATAATAATCAAGAAAATGTGTGAAAAATGCTGGCCAATGGCATCTAAGTCTGTTTTAGGTAAAATGCTTTGTAAAATGTCTTAGGATTTTTGTGCACCCAAATGGAGAACATTAAATATTTGTTGTTCCTTAGTACCCAGAACTACTGATGTATATGAACATCTACTGTGTTGACAGTTACATGAATAGCAAAGTAAAAGCAATTAATAGACTGACATTGCCTAAAATTGACTAAAGACACTATAGAGAGTTGAAAACTTAAATGCTCAACAATTTTATCAGTAAGGGTTCCCAGTTTAAATGTTTCTTATTAGTCATTAAAAGTGTTTCTGTTGTTCAAAAGCTTGATTTTAATTCATTATATGCCACAAAAAGTTTTATACCAGTGTAACCATAGATCCTACCCTAGCAGCATGTATGAACCTTTTGATACCTTCAGAAGGCTTTACATGTACTTACACATCTCATTTACAAAACAGTTCTGTGAAAAACTATCAAGTGAAAGTTTTAATGGCAACCAAAAGCGAGTTTCTTTGGCATTTCTCCAAAGACCATGTTTGGCACTGCTAAAATGTCTGGTGTAAATCTTATTCCGCTCAGGGTTTCTGAACTGAAATGTATAAATAGCTTTGAAAGTGTCTCCCACCATGATATTCTGGTCTACGTGGGTGTATTTATTTTCTACATGAGCATTTGAACTATTTTCAAACAAAATGAATATAATAAATATCATAGATAGTACAGTAAACCCCTTGAACAAGAAATCACTATTGGTCTGTGCTGTATGTATCTGGTCTTTTGCTTCTTTTTTTTCAGTTCATTCAGACACTAATAAACAACATTCTGCTATGCCCCGCATTCACACAGAGTCAGGGGTAAACTCCCCCATTTTAGAATCAGGTCACCTACTTTCTGCCCATACGTATCAGTGTTTCAGTAACAGTGATAATCTAGGATGCATTTATTGTGGTCTGAAAGGCAAAAATTGATCCTGTATGATCACACTGAACATTTGTATTCAGTCTTCATTCTGCATACACTTATATTTTAAAACAATACATATTCTGATAAATGTACAACATATCAGAGGTGTCTTTGTGTTTTTTTTTACATAATTTGAAAAAACCAGTTGACCTGAAAATGACAAAGTTAACACACCCAAGTGTGACCTCTGCATTTAACCCATCCAACAGTCCCTGGGGAGCAGTGTTGCAGGATGGTACCTTGCTCAAGAAATGCAGTGAAATGCAGGCTCTGTCTTTAATTCATTGTAACACCACTGACCACACACATACACACACACACACACACATATGCATATACAGTGGGTTCGGAAAGTATTCAGACCCCCTTCAATTTTTCACTTTTTGTCATATTGCAGCCATTTGCTAAAATCA
>JBBPDA010167468.1:0-17738 GCA_037974385.1 Arnoldichthys spilopterus | reverse complement strand
TCTCTCTCTCTCTCTCTCTCTCTCTCTCTCTCTCTCTCTCTCTCTCTCTCTCTCTCTCTCTCTTTCTCTCTCTCTCACACACACACCATCAAAAGTTACTTTAGAAAATGAATAAATGAATACAGGAATAATATGACTTGTCTTATGTTTGCGAGTCCTTGGTTTGAGCATACCCAGGGATGGTCATGACTCTTACCAAGCACTGATGGTTCAGTTGTAGAATTCTTGCATACTGCGTGGGAGGCCCAGATTCAATTCCCATCCAATACATGAAACTTTTGGCAAGGATGGCCTGATGGTTAGGAGGTTCAAGTCCCAGCCCAGGTACCTCTGAGATACCCTTGAGCGAGGTGTCTTTTTGCTACACTGCTCCTTGGGCGCTGTTGATAGCTGTCTGCTGCTCTTCTTGTGTGATAGGTAAAATGCAGAGGGTGCACTTTGTGTGTGATTAGATGCATTCAATTCACAGGACAATGACAAATACATCACTTTAAATTCTGCATTAATATTTTTTCATTAAGTAATTCATTAATTCATTCTCTCCTATTTTCTGTTCATTGCCCTGAACACATGCTTTATCTTCAGATAGAATCACCAAAGAGTTTTTGTATGTGATGCTAACAACATGGTGAGGGCCTGTAATTTCAGAGACCGGATAATAGCTCGTTCTTATTGCATTTTAGCTTCAGATGGTGAACTCCCATCCATGAAGTAACATCTAGGTATACAAAGATACTATGGGAAATGATGGTCATAAGGTAGGAGCAATTATAGGAGATGCCATTAGAGGATGTTCCACTGCCAAAAGAATGACTGTAAAGTAGGGGTGTCAAACTCCGGTCCTGGTGTCCAGCACAGTTTGGTGATTTCCCTGCTCTGACACAACTGATTTAACGTACCTGCTAAGTATCAGGATTAGTGAGTGGGTTTGAGGAGGGGAAGTACTAAGTAGTGCTGGACACCAGCCCTCCAGGACCGGAGTATGACACCCCTGCTGTAAAGACAGAACAGAAGAGGACCAAGGCTTGTGGGTCACTGATGACAATCAAATCAATGCAGACAAAGTGACTTCAAGCTGGAAATAATGGACAGGAGGATATTGTAATTGTCCTTGTTGAGAGGTTGGGTGCAGAGAGGTCAAGAAGAACCAGTAGTCTAGGCGGTTTGACTGATGCATGGAGCTTCTCAGTAACTGCTACTGTGGCACTTTCTGTATATAGAGTTTGGGATCCTGGACCCGGAGACCAGTGGTTGTACACTGCACATTCAAGAATTTTTGAAAAGAAAGAAAAAATGATATCGGTTTAAAACTGCTGATGTTGGAGCTGTCCATCCTTCTAAGAAATGGTACTATCCTGACATTCCAGAGGACAAGGAGCTGTTAATGATATTGTGAGGCTGTGGGGTCCAGCAAGCAGGGACCTGGATTGCCAAATGTGAGTAGCTGTAGAAAGAGCAGAAAAAAAAGTTAGGAAGCAAGAGCATAGAGATGAGGAATGACTTGGGAGGGGAGACTGATGAAAAGGACAAGTTGATACTGCTATCCTTCTCTCTAAAGAAAGTCAGAAAATCTAGTTCAGATTTTCCCTTCTTTTTGTCAACCATTCTTATTTCTCTTCGGGTGCTTCACAGGATGTCTGTCAGCCATGGCATAGGTGGAGAAGATCTTGCTGGTCTGGAGGAATGTTAGTTGAAGAGGAATGGAAAGGAAGGAATGGAAAGGAATGTCAGGGTGAGAAAGGGTAGTTGGGTTGACTGAAGCAAGGGAAGAGGAAGGAATGGAGTGCAAGAGGAAGTAGATGTTGGGGGTGATGTTGACAGGAAGAGCAGGGAAGGAGAGATCATCTAAGAATCAGACTGTGATATCTAGCACTAGGTTATGTCTGCTGAAGATCAGGTCAAGTATCATGCCTGCTCTGTGTGTCAAAGGTGACTGGTTGAGGAGAGGTCAAAAGATGAAAACAACTAGAGCAGACAAGACGACTGTTGCTTGCAAAAGCAAATCTGTGGGTCAGTCCATAACGGTCTGTTATGGAGAATTGAAGAAGGTAAAGACAGAGGCCTGGGCAACTGAAATCTCTGAGTTATCAGGAGTTATCCAAGTTTCTGTCAGAACCAGGAAGTAGAATGAATGGAGTCATGCTAAGAATGAGATAATGTCTGCCTTCTGGACAGCACTGGCAATTTCAGAGCTCACCTGCCACCACAGTCTGTGATTGTGATGGCTGTGATGTGTAGATTATACTTGTGCTATGGTTGTGTCCTCTAGGATGTTAAGACAAGTATAAAAACATGTGTTGTAAGGAAAAGAATGTAGTAATTTTTTGTTCAGAAAAACACATTTTAAATAAATGATACTTATCTGAGGCTAAGGAGCCCAGAGGCTGCATTGATAATGACTAAAGAAGGCAAGATGTCAACCTAAATGGTGCCATAACTCTCATCAACTTTTCTGAACTATTTGCAGTCTTCCATATCCAAACACTTCACCCGTGTGCCAATTTTACTTCCACAACATCTGAGCATAGTTTGGAAAAAACTTTGAGAAGGTTAAAAAGATAATCCTCATTGCTTGAATCGATTATAAAATTAGACAAAATATTAAATCAGCATGATCAGTGTTACATTAAACTCTGATCTGAGTTAAAGTTACACCTTACAGAGGGTTTGTAGGTCATTAGAAAGAAAGAAGATGTGAAATAAGCTGTAGTTGAAGAAGTATGTGCTGAGAGTCAGAAACAACAAAAAAAGAAAGCATTGGAAGTTTTCCCCCCAGCTTTACAGCAAGGTAGGCTTTTAAAATTTCCAATACTGAAACATCTATCAGCCCATAGGAAATGACAGAGGAGAAGACATTAAATTTCTTATTCCCTTGCAGGTGAGATAATTTAGTTATCAATAGAATGCACAATATACAAATACAGCAATGTACAAATTATATAAGAAATGCAATATGCATAACATCACAAGTGTGAGTGGTAGTGTAGACAACAGTAATGTGCATTATGTCAGTGTAAAAGCATACACATAATGTGCATTACTTGAGGGAATGAAATTGTAGCGCATGAGAATTGTGTGGATGTTTTGCAGGGGGCATTGTAACCAACTCATGATTTCATGAACTAAAGACCAAGTTCTGGAACTGGAAAGTGCTTACAAAATACAGAACTTTTAAAGAAGTTTTTGTCTCAAGGGTATTACTGCAATCAGTTTCTCTCTATATCTTTCAGTATAATTAGAAAGACAGTTCTGTGTAGGTCTCTACTCCTGTGTACATCTCAATAGTATCTTCTATCTTCTAAATGGGAAAAAGAGGAAAATCACTTTATTAGTATTTATTGAAAGTGAATGTCACAACTTTATTTCAACTGATTTTAGATTTTTATCTAAAATATTAGAAGATTTTTATCAGTTCATTCATTAATACAGACAATATTAAGGGCAAATTATGATTTTTAACAGTATAATCTCAAAAACAGGGGAAAGTTTTAAAGCAATCAAATCCACAATATTTTACAACTTTTGGGTGAAGTCTAAATCTTAAGTTTATTTGAAATTTTCAATTTTCAATTTTCAATTTTCAATTTGTTTTCCATTTAGGTTATACATGTTTATGTTGATTGTGTGTAGGAACTTCAGCTGTAATCCATGACTCCCTGATTAACTGTGGTACAAATATGAGGTGACACAGGGGCCAAATTCCCTTAGTCATCCATCAACATGGGAAAGATAAGAGAGGACAGAGGACCCTGGATGATCTGGAGAGATTCTGTAAAAAGGAGTGGTCTATGGAATGGCCTGCTTTAATCTTTACAATGGTTGTCAGAGCACTGCATTTTTCTTCTTTATTATTATTTTAATACAGAAAATCAAACTTACATAAATTCATTACATATTGTTTTGTTTGTATGTCACAATCCCTTTTTACTGCACCCTGGAATGCAGCCACACCAACACAAGGCCAGCATTTGAGGTTAAATAACTGGATAAATTGTCAAGAGCAGTATCTTATCTCAGCACCATGGAAACATGTTTTCCTTTTTCTCAGTACTTCCTGCCATAGGGAACAGTATGAAACAGGCCTAAAACTTTGCCAAAACATTGTAGTATGACTCAAGAATTCACACTGGTCACCAGCAACATAAGAAAGCAATTATTTGGTGAGGGAAAGCATTTGTGTGTGTGTGTGTGTGTGTGTGTGTGTGTGTGTGGAAAGAAGGGGGAGAGAGAAGAGAGGGAGAGAGAGGAGAAAGAGAGCGAGCGGTGAGGTCATTGTGAAAGTTTAAGGGTGGAGTGAGTAGTTCAGTTAATAAAATTTCTAACACTGCTCACAAATAATTACAGAATGCCATGCCTCTTTGTGAGAGTAGCAGACTCTTAAACACTCTTAAATGCATTTATCTAAGGGAGGTTTGCAGTAGCCTATACTTAACCCCCTCTGGAGCTTACAAACCTACTGCAGCTGCACACTAAAACTTTATTCTACTGCCCCCCCTTAGTGAACACTGGTACTGCAGATAAATCTGAAGGAGTGAAGCACTGAAACAGTAGAATGTCAGAGCACCATGCTGGATTTTCCAAATCCTTTCTGTTTGTAGATCATTTCAAACTCTTCACCTATTGCCATGAAAGTCTGCATAAATCACTTTAAAGAGCCAAAAACACAAGTTTCAGAACAATATGTTCAGATTGAAACATGAATTGTTAGCAAAAAGATGTGGCTAGTAATATGCTAAAGTACACTACTGAGATTTGGAGGAGACTTATATTGAGCTTCAAAATATGAATAAATGTCTCACACACAGTTTGTAATCTTGGAGTAAATAAATCTGAAAAAAAAAAATTCTAAGATTAGGCTTAATCTGCTTCTAGAAAACATTAGACATAAAAAAACATTAAAAAATTTCAGAAATAATGTTTTTACTTCTGTTCCACTTTAAATTTGGGATGTCTTTCCCTCTGTTCCACCTTAAATTTGGGATGTCTTTTCTCCTTTTCCACTTTAAATCTGGGATGTCTTTCCTCCTTTTCCACTTTAAATAAATTTGGGATGTTTTTTGCTCATTGACCATTGCACTGAATCTTTTGCTAAGCAGTCTTACACAAGTTTTGAAGCATGCTATAGATTTATACCTCTAGTTTATATTTTTACCTTTGAAATTTTCAGTGAAGTGATTCTGGCTTGTTTTCTGGCTGGTGGATGTTGAACGTTGCTCTGGAAGTCCAGTGTGCTAATTTACTTGCTTTTTCTTAATGCCTGTTGCTTTCTACTTTCCTTGATACTTCTTTTGTGATTGCATGTTAAAATGTGTCTCCTGTGGGCTATTTTAAACAGAATAAAACTATTCTGAAATGGAAACTTTTGTTTGCATGGGCTGATAATATTCTGTGGAGAACATTTATTCCATATGGAAATGTTTGGATAGCTGTGACAAGCCACAGCGGACTTGTTCCCATACCAATGTTATGTGTGATTTTGTAGTTAAGTGGGAAGCTATACTGCAGTGTTATACCAGATTATTAAAGCTTACAGCCAAGAGCCCCAGTGATCCTCCAAGCACTGTTTGTTGCACCAGTTCTGTCCATGTTCAACAGCTAATAGAGCTGTCTGCTCTGCCTGCCTGGCTTAGCTTTATAAGGACATCGGAGTTGCAGGCCCTCATGTTAGCAGGCCATCTGGTTGTCTCAAGTTTGTAATTTTGCTCCTCAAGGAACACACTTATGTTTCCAAAACAACCAAAGTAATGGATGAACTAATAGGATCATCTGGTTGGAGAACTCAACCGCAAGACCATCCCAGTGTGTATTGCACCATACTTCCCATGATGGAATTTACACATTCTTTTATTGTTTTTTTTTCTCCCCCAAGTGCATTTTGATTTCACAGAGGAACTGGCCAGTGTCTAAAGTAATGTGATGTTAAAACATATTCATTATTTTTAAATCTCAAAGTACAATCACTGGACACTCTGTAATGGCATGATAAGATAAGAGCTCCTAATGGCCTGCTATATGTTATTTAAGCCTAAAGGCCCACATGTGAGGTTGCACTTCAATTCCTCTCTCTCATTTTAGTTTTTCAATGTCCTGAATAATGTAGAGTATTACTGAATACATTTAATATTAATAGCCTAATATGCACCTATGATTATTGTGAAATTCAGCTGATTAAAAAAAGATAAACACATTCAGTTGCGGTTTAATGTGAAAATGTGATAACTTTGAGATTTTGAACCTAAAATGTATTGTTTAACCACTCATTTCATATGCAGGGTGTTGTGAGGCAAAAGGTCCTCAAAGAGCTATTTTTTTCTAATTTACCATTATTTAACCTTTACCAACATAATTTATATCAACATGTGTAGATTTACTGGCTGCATGTAAAATGCCTATATTTGTGCTGAAGACACCATGGCCCCTGCATCTTATCACCACCAATGTAAAAAGTTTTTTTTTTTACAACATTTTACATTAAAGCATTTTAAAAGACTTTACATCTACATGATAAAGTTATGCATACATTTTGGAATCTTTATTGGCATTTACCTTTTTAATAAGCCTTAATTATGATTACATACAATCTTAGAAAACATTAATTCTTACTCTTCAGTTAACAAAGGTAGATACAGTTACAGAAAACCACACTAAAGTGGTGGTGTTACTGCAGTGAAATGTAACAGTAGCCTGGAGTCAAAAAACACATATCAAGTGCAAACTATCATCAGTTTTCTACAATCTTGCAGTGAAATGTTTATTACATCCAGCTTCTGTCAGTATATGAGCACTTCTTTTCTCTTTCTGGGATCATTTTAGTCTAAAAAATGACAAATTTAAAGTTAGAGGAGTGAGCAACAGCATGAAGTTCACCAACAAAACAGAATGAAATCAAATGCATAAAGAAATTGGGAACTTGGGAAAAACGACAAAGCACTTAAAGAAAGAGTAGTCTCCTTACGTCACAAATATACTTATACTTTCATTTAGAAATACTCCACAGAGTACAGATCCACCAAAACTTGATTTAAGTATATACAATATAATCTACTGTACTAGTTACTGCTCACCTCCAACAGTGAAATATTGAAATAGGATTGATATAATCTTCAGGGCGGCTGTGCTGTCACACAAAGCAGAGGAGACTTGGAGAGGATTAGAAATGTAACCCAGTGATGACCAGAGCCCTGGCAGGGCCCTCTGCAGAACAAATATATTTCATATGTTCTTATAGTATTGATGTGGATTAATAGCAATTAACCTATGCCAATTTTGTAAGCATCAAACAGTCAGTTTCCTTTCAATTTGGATTGTTGGATGCTTGAGTCGAATAATTACTGGTTTCACCTACATGGATAATAAGCTATGGGAATGACCAGCTAAATGTATTCATTTCAGTCAGAATTGGTAAGTGAACTTCATTTATTTGTGTGAACAGTGAATGTTGTGGTCGCTTGACTCAATTTTTAGTAAGCAACCTGATGCTGATAATAGTTACTGATACTGTTATAAAAAGCTGTAAGTGGCTTAAGACACAATGAGGACTTAGTATTGAGAAATTGCTGTAGCACTCAGAAATACTCTTCACATATTTTACTTTTAGGAGCATTTGCAGGTGTATTTGTACCGGGTATTTTGGAAGGCATTGCCTGAGATGCATTAGCTTAAATTCCACTTTTTTTTGCCCATTTTTACTTGATGCAGGCCAGTCAAGCAAACGCACTTCGTACCTACAAAGCCATACTATTGTAGTGCATGCAGTCTACAAAGAAACTTGTCACACCAGTAAACCTAGACTTAGATTAAGAGCTGCTAGTCAACCAAGATTCCACCCCAGCTGATGCTAATCCTTTACACAGAAAATAATTTTTTATATATTTTATATATTATGTTTACTTCATAGTAACTAGTTTTAGTCTGTTGGGACATGTAGTTGTTGTTCTAAGTGCTTTGTCACCATTTGAAGACAGTGAGGGACTCTGCAGTTCCAACTGTCATAAGTTCATTCCACCACTTAGGTGCCAAAACTGAGCTTCGATGTCTGTCTTCAGTTTTTGACAAGGGGGTGTCCAATCGAAATGATGCTCTAGGATGACGACCCGTTATCCGTGGTTTAATCATTGTAGATTGGTAAACAGTGACTGGACTATTTTTGGCATTGTCCGCAAGACTCAGTGTTGAAAACCTGATGGGGGTACCACAGGAAGCCAGTGTAGGGTTTACAGCAGTGCAGTGGTATGTGAGAAGTTTGGTACATTGAAGACAAGACCTTCTGAACTAGTTGTAGGGGTCTTGTGGCCTTCAGAGGAAAACCAGCCAGGAGAGAATTGCAGTAGTCCAGTCTTGAAATGACAGGTGACTGGATGAGAAGTCTTGGGGGTAAGTAACGGACAAATCTTCCGGATGTTGTATAGAAAATATCGGCATGTTTGGGAAAGTATTTTAATGTCAGAAGAAAATGTGACCTCATCATCCAGAGTTGTGCCCAGATTTTGCGCTTCCTTTGTTGGAGTGATGACAACAGTCTTAAAGGCGATGGTGTTGCTGAAATAATCATGAACTTCCCATGAAAAGATGTTGCTTTGACGATACCTAATGTCTCTCTAAATTCCTAATATATGCCTCTGTGTCAATGGTACTTTCACACCTATACAAGTCACTCATGCTGTGGGCACTGATGCAACTCTGATGTTGAGTGAATGTGAGGTCTCATAGCAATATAGAATTATGTGACATAGTCTACACTTAACAGGATTGTGTCGATCCTCTTCTTAACCTTAATCCCTCTGTCACTTTACACCAGTGAACCAATGTGAATCTATGGATTTGAATATGTATTTGCTAGACAGACCAGTGTTTCATAATGCTGCAACAGACCCACTGACCTGCCCTGTTTCAGCTATTCCCTGTCTTAATACCTTCTTCAGCTCAAAAAGGGCTGAAAAACTTTTAAAAGTTTTCTGGTTTTCTTACTCTATACATCAGATTCAGCCCACAAAGAGCTTTTTAATTAGTAGAATGTTCAGATGAGATGGAACAGGTGTGCTTGGTGAGAAAAAAAAATATATAGCATGGGGTTGCATAAACTGGGATTGGCAAACTCTGATCTACATATTTCATCTGCACTACAGAATAATTTCAGCTTTTTTTTTTCTTGGTGCAGGACTATGTAAAGCCTGAAATGAAGAAACTTCTGATGTGACAGTGAGTGGCCTTCAGACTGCGCCTACTCACTCTCTGCGCAGCTGAGCCGCAGTCTTGAGATGAAACGGTGGCTCCGTGCCTTCTACAGCTTACCTCTAGAATGGGCCAGGAATGGGCTTCAAAAACCTAACATCTATCATCGTCAGACATTTGCACATAAATACAACCATGTGTCCTCCTGCTCCTCCTGGCCCCTCTGGGCCTCCATAATCCTACTGTGCCTCTTTCAACTTCCTGGTTCCACTGCTTCTACCTTCCGAGTTGGGGTGTTGGGGCCATGGTCCTGTGACCCCTTCTTCGCCAAGGCCTATCCTAGCATGGCAGCGCAGCTAGCTGTAAGTCGTATCAACCGAGACCCCTCCTTGTGGCCCGGAACAACTTTTGATTATGTCATCCTGGAGGAGGATTGTCATACTTCACAGGCTCTTTCTTATTTCCTCGGATATTACACACGAGCATCTAGCTTTATTGGGCCGGTCAACCCAGGCTACTGTGATGCAGCATCGCTGCTAGGGAAGAGCTGGAATAAAGCTGTGTTCAGTTGGTCATGTGTTAGCTATGAGCTGGACAACACCCATAAAAACCCCACCTTTGCCCGCACCATGCCCCTGCCTGTGCTGGTGCTGCTGCGTTTCATGCGCTACTTCCGCTGGGCTCACGTGGGCATCATTTCCTCAGGTGATGACGTCTGGATAGAGACTGCCAATGAGATGGCCAATGCTTTGAGAAGCCACGGCATGCCAGTTGGTATAGTCGTGTCCACTGGGACTGATTCAGCCAGCATGCACAAGGCCCTGATCAAGGTCAAGAAAATGGAGCATATGCGCTGTGAGTTACACACTGAACTGCACACTTGTCAAAATAAAGGTGCCAAACAAGGAGCAATGCCAGAGAGAAATTCAGTTAAATAAGAGGGAGTTTAAAGAACCTCTTTGAAGTCTAATGAACTTCCACATAATGTAATGGTTCTATAAGGTTCTTGGCTTGGATGTAAAACCATTACATTATATGTAAGGTTCTTTAGGCTATAAAATGGTTCTTTACAAGAACATGTCTCATTCACATAATAGTTGCTATCTCTACCTAGTTCTCTTAATATAAGGATATGATTGTCAGTTTTATTTGGACAGAATTGCCAGAAAAATAACAATAGATATATATTTTCCAAGCCTGACTGTAAAATTGGTCATTGGTGTGCAGCACCTGCTGAAGCTCTGCCCAAGATTGAGGGGTTCTTTAGGTAACAGAACATGGTTGTCCTCTGGCATCCCTAGGTAATTTTTTTCACATTAGGCTTACTATTTAGTTTCTCTATCTTTCTCTTGCTTCCTCAAACCCCAGTGGCTATCCTCTGTATGCACTCAGTCTTGGTGGGGGGCAAGACTCAAAAGCTGCTCCTGGAGATGGCACATGACATGCAGCTGACGGATGGTTCCCTGGTGTTTGTTCCTTATGACACACTCCTCTACAGCCTGCCCTACCACCACCTGCCCCAGCCTGACCTACATAACAACAGCAAACTGCTACAGGCCTACAATGCTGTGCTCACCATCACTGTAGAATCTCCAGAACAGCACTCCTTTTACCATGCCTTCATGGAAGCGCAGGAGAGTGGGGAACTTCCCAACAATTTCCAGCCTCACCAGGTACCATATGACAGGGGACTGGAAAATTGCTCTACAAGTGTCTAGGACTAAAGATTTTTAAAAAATCAAATCAAAATAATTTACATTGGCCTGGCATCTGACTGATTTCTTCTGTTTTATTAGGCCAAAAGTTTGAAAAAAAAACCTCATCCCACTGCTGGCTTTTCCTTCTTTTTGTCTTCTATAGGCATACACATTCCATCAAAAATATAGGGACACCTATAGAAACCAGCAGCTGTTTAATAATACTTTAAGTATATTTTACAAACTTCTTTGTGCTGTTTTTCTTTCTATGAAGAGAAGGATTTAATAATTTGACTGCTTTTATATTTTTATTATTCAAAGCACATATTAAAAATCTTTTGCCCCAAAGGTGGTTTAATCAGCTGAATTGTTTTCCTGCTGATGAGTGCTGACATCAAAAAAGCAACATAAAATGTTTGGTGCATAGCAATATTCCCAAGGTAGTACTTTTATCAGTTTTGCCATACATTCTCCTTCCCTCCTAGGTCTCCCCTCTTTTTGGCACCATCTACTCCTCCATCCTGCTCATGGCCCATGCCATGCGCAGTGTGCAGGCATCGCGGAAATGGGTGTCAGGGAAGAACCTGGCCCAGCATGCTCGTAATCTGACTTTCAAAGGCTTTAGCCACCCAATCCACACTGCACACTCTGGCTCAGGGCTGCTAGACTACGTGGTGCTGGACACAGATGGATTTACATGGGAACTGAAACCTTCCTACCGCATAGAAATGAAGACGGATATGGTGCACTTCCTAGGTCGCTCCATTCACTTCCCTGCGTGGGGGCCACCTAAGACCGACTCCAGCTGTTGGTTTACAGATGGTGTCATTTGTAGTGGAGGTGACAAAGAAACACAACCAAAAAGATATTTTGATATGCATAAATACCATTGCACACATACAAGCATATTCCTGCTTAATCTAAATTCTGTCTGAAGCCTTTGGAGTATTTGCAGGATCAGTATCACTACACAGGCTTACAACGCATTTCTCTGTAAACCGTAAAGAAAACCTAGTGACTCAAAACACACTTTTCACAGAAGCCACTGCACATTTGCTGAATTCCATTAAATGGGAGTTCATCATCTGCAAAGAAGCTACTATTACAAGCGTGTTTTAAGGCACCAGATTTTCGATGTGGTAATCAGATGTGCTCTACAGAGGCAGCAGATAGAGTTTAGGTAAAAAAAAAAATGTTGCAGCATTTTCTTTAAATAAAGATCATTCTCCAGCATTGTTAGATACATGTACTGACATGTACTGAAGTGCAGATTTGACATTTCTCTGTTTCATCAGGCATGGATCTTTTCCAGCTGATTCTTATCTCCTTCGTTGCCATTCTTATTGTCTTCTCTTGCATTGGTTCTGCGTACTTTATAAGGTAAAAATCATCTTGGCAGCTTGTGTTTTATCTCATGAATAACACAGTCTCATGTGTTTTTGACAAAGCAAATAACAGATAACTCGCTAAAGTAGTAGTAGAAATAAATGACATAGTTTGCATAAATACTAAAACAAAATCTTGCCAGAAGAGACTCTTTTGAGTGATGCCCTAGTAGACCCTGTTTTGGTCCTCTCAAGAACCTTTTAGTGGATATCTGAATAAAAAAAAGCACAGAGATGTGGAGAATACATATCCTGCTTTTTATTCTAAATTAAAAAGCACAAAGTTCACACAGAAGCACAGCAGATATATTTTTTGCTCACATTCACTGCCAATTTAGATGTTTTTTCACTGGGGGAAATGGTAAATAGGAAGTGTTATTGACACATCTCATAAACTTGTTTATCATCTAGAACATCTAGATTCTAGACCAGCTGCACATTTTTACAACCATATGTCCAAGCCAAGATTAATCTAGGAACAATTTTTTTAAGTATATAAGAGATTATCCTCATCTTTTACTGAAATGTTCATGTCTTTCAGGCGAACAATCAACAAGATTCAATTAGTTCGGGGCCCAGATAAAATCTTACTAACTTTGGAAGATGTTACATTCATCATCCCATCACTGAGTAACAAGGTAAGTTCCTCAAGTTCCTCCTGTTAATATATACATAAGACTGACACCAGCAGCCTTAATTATCCATTCTACTGACACACACTTTTGACTGAAAACAGAAGTTGAGCTTTGATGACAGCTGGACCGGCGACACCAGGAAAAGTTTCTCAGAGCGCAGCCTCAAGTCTCCCCTCTCAAGTCAATCACCCGTCACTCATGAGGACACAAATGTTGCCGTCTATGAGGTAAAAAAAAACACTTAACGTGCATTTCATACAGAAGAGCAACCAAAGACCTTCCACCAAGGGGAGATGGCAAATGAGTAAAGTGGGGTAAGCATGATAATCAGAACTGAACTGACCGAATAGGAGTAAATAGAGTAAAAACCTGAGGACCATGAACAAAAAGGTTTTGTGAATATAGATCTTTGTAAAATAAAACAGGCTGGTTGTTTATGTTTAAAGTGTTTTATATAACAGTGGACAGTGGTGGCCTAGTGGTTAGGACATTGCCTTTGGGACCTGAAGGTCACAAGTTCAGGCCCGGGCTCCACTGAGGTACCCTTGAGCAAGGTACTGTTTCGGTACACTGCTCTCTGGGCACAGTTGATAGCTTCCCTCTGCTCCATGTGTGATGGGTTAAATGCAGAGGTCACATTTTGTTGTGGGGCTTGAGTGTGTTTACACTGACAAATTTTCACATGTCAAGGTTATTTCTATAGTGCTTTTAACACCTGGCGTTGTCACAAAGCAGCTTTACAGAATCTGTGTCCGAGCCTCTATTTTGGCACTTTATGTTTCTGTGTAGTGATTCCTCCTTCTGTTCTGCAGGGAGATTGGGCTTGGCTGAAAAGATTTCCCGATGGCAACTTTCGGAGCATCAGTCCCAGCACCGGTGAAATATTTGAACTGGTTGGTCCTTTCTGTGTTTTTCCTTTGCTAAATGTTCTACACTAAAGTCACAAAAATGTTTAAAGCGTATGTTCTTTCTATCTGTTAAATTCACAGTAAGTTTCACTATTAAATCCCTTACATTTCTTAATCCTCACTTGAAGCTCCACACTCTTTTCTAAACTCATTCAGTTTAGTGGTGAGAATATCAAATGTTTTATAAGTTTCCTCCTCTTGCATCTGTAGATGAAGGATCTGAGGCATGAGAATGTGAACCCCTTCATGGGTTTCTTCCACGATTGTGGAGTTTTCGCCATAGTGACGGAGTTCTGCTCTCGAGGTAGCCTTGAAGACCTGCTACTTAATGATGATGTCAAACTGGACTGGATGTTTAAGTCTTCACTCCTGCTGGACCTCATTAAGGTAGCACCCTTTTAACAGAGAAAACAATTGCCCAGAGAAAACAATAAGTCTGATTTTCCTCTTTAAGATACTGCCTCCTGACTGGGCTGATTAGGTCCCAGGCTAATATTAATTAGAGAAATAAAAACAGCAGCACAGAAGAGTATATTGCCACTGTCCAAAAAAATCTCCAAAATGGGAACTTAACAGGAAAACATTTCTCTTTTAATCTTTTCATCATGAAAATTTCACACAATTTAAAGGCCAGCTGATGTGTTAATGTAGAAAAATAGAAAATGAAAAAACAAAAATGGAGATACATGGTTTGCTCTGAATAGTAGCAATATATTATACTTGAGAAATGTTGTATCCTATCAAGTTTCATAGTAGATAGAAGCACATTAGTATTAATCTAATAAATAATAGTATGAGAAAATTTGTACATGAATTTTTCTGGCACACAGGGCATGAAATACCTTCATCATAGGAACGTATGTCATGGAAGGCTGAAATCCAGAAACTGTGTGGTTGATGGACGCTTTGTTCTCAAAGTGACTGACTATGGTTACAATGAAGTGCTGGATGCTCAGAAGTTCCCATATGTAAAACCATCACCTGAGGGTGAGTGTGTGTGTGTCTTAGCTTTTTTATACTGGGCAATGGGTCCCATATCTGTGGCTAGTACTGATTTCTTGCATACTTTTTGAATGGGGTTTATTAGCCCTGTTATTTGGATGGGGTTAATGTCTCCTGTTTCTGTATAAAGTATTCCACTTACATGTGGCGTTGTGCACAGAGCTGCTTTGGACTGCTCCTGAGATCTTACGAGGTTCATTCCCAGGACAGACTGGAACTCTCCCAGGGGACGTTTACAGCTTTTCTATCGTCATGCAGGAAGTAGTGGTTCGCGGGCCTCCATACTGTACGATAGAACAGTCAGCTGATGGTAGGTCACGTAAACGGATACTTCTGACTTGACCTAAGGTTTTGACCATAACCAAAATTTTACATCAAATGGAAAAGTGTACAGATATACCATTATTGTCATATACAGATACAAATATAAATTACGTTTATGAATAACTGTTTTAGATCTTTCACATTTAATATTATCATCCATTGTTAATTTTGTTAAAGGCTTTTAACCCTTTTCTAAACTCAGAAATTATCAAGAAGGTCATAAAACCTCCTCCATTATGCCGACCTGTTGTGTCTCAAGACCATGCTCCAGTGGACTGCATCCAGCTGATGAAACAGTGCTGGAATGAGCAGCCTGAGAGAAGGCCCACCTTTGAAGATATTTTTGATCAGGTGTTTTTTCTTGTCACTATACACTGAGAATGGGGGTGCTATTTAGAGCTGCGTGGAAATTCAACAGGCATACCTAAATAAAAGTTACCCAAAGGGATGTTTAATATGCTTCCTTTTGATACAGAAAGGCTCAATTTAAGATGCTTCCTGATGTGAAAAGGCTTCAATAAAAAAGAACAATTTTATAGAGACTTTTGTTTTCTTAAATAGCTAAGGCATTCTTAAATAGCTAAGGCTATAGCTATAGTCACGTGACTATGATAGACAGGTAAAGTTTTTATATGTAGCACTTTTTTCAACTGTACAAGCCAACAGGACATGCCAGTAATATTAGATCAGGCTGAATGGGAGTGGAGCAATTGCTAGTTGGGAGTACAAGCTGCCTGGAAGTCCCAGTGATAGCAGATCAGGTTGAATATGTGCAGATGGGCCACGGTGGCAGTCCATCAGGATGAACAGCAACACTTGGTGCTGATAGTCAATTGAATAAGACAGAAAGCATAGTTAGCATTCTATCAGTCTATAGATAAAAACAATCCAACAAATATGGTAAAAGTTTAATTTTTTTCTTACTGTTAGGTGCTTTTTCATATTAATATGAATATTGATCAGAGGAGTTTAGAATAACAACCACAACTTAAACCTCAGATGCATGTATTTACCAGAATTGCTTTAGAAAAGCTGTAAATTGTGCACTCTTTATAAGTCTCTCTCTGCAAACTATTCCCATTCTTAGTTTAAGAACATAAATAAAGGGAAGAAAACTAACATCATAGACTCCATGCTGCGGATGCTGGAGCAGTATTCTTCAAACCTGGAGGAGCTGATCAGAGAGAGAACTGAGGAGCTGGAAGTGGAGAAACAGAAGACAGAGAAACTGCTCACACAGATGCTGCCACCGTGAGTCGAATGCATTCAGACACACTTGCAAACCTTCACAGACATGATGATGATACATGTGTACAGTATATGCTCATAAAATTACCGCTTCGCATACTCATTGCCTTCCTGAGACTAGTCTTTACTTGTGTCTACTACCTTGACTTAAAACTGTCTAATTAAAAATAAAATGTACACAATATATTGAAATAAAATTTACAAACTTATTACAAATGTATTGCTCCAAAGCAGTTGACTACAAACTGTCGCTTGTTCAAATCCTGGACCATACAAGATGCAGAGATCACATTTCATTGTGGTGCACTGTGTGCTGTGCTGTGGTGTGTTCACAATGACAAATCACTCACTTTCTCTGAGCTCGGTGTAAGGTGTACCTGCTGTTCTCCTGCTTCAGGTCAGTGGCAGAGGCTCTGAAGTTGGGTACCACTGTGGAACCAGAGCACTTTGATAGCGTCACCATCTACTTCAGTGACATTGTTGGCTTCACTACAATTTCAGCCAACAGTGAGCCCATTGAGGTGGTTGACTTGCTGAATGATCTCTACACACTTTTTGACGCAATCATCAGCAATCACGACGTGTATAAGGTATATATATGACAGTTGTATGGTAAGTGAAGGAGAACATCTGGCTCAGTGGTCTCATTTATGTACTTTTAACTGTTTATTTTACTGCCATCCGGTGTCGGCCAGAGTAGGGTTCCCCTACTGAGTCTTGGTTCTGCCCACGGTTTCTTCCTCTAGCTCAGGGAGTTTTTCCTTGCCTCCATCATGTTGGCTTGTAAAACAGCTTTGTAAAAACATCCGTTGTAAACAGTGCTATATAAATAACACTGCATTGACTTGAATTTATATATATACTCTAGTATTTGTGCCCCAGGAGTGGGAGAGTAAAGAAAGGTAGGGGAGGGTCTTCAGTTTTTAAAGACATTTTAAGTCCAGGCCCCTTAAGTCCCCCCAGGAGCCTCCCACTATCCTCCCAGCAGTAACTGAATGCTTTCCGAGCACCATGATTTCCGAGCCTTTTGATCCACCTGGTGATCCACTGGTCTGTTTAGTTAACACATCTGGCTCTAATTATCATGTGTTTCTAAAGACCTTAATTAACTGGATCAGTTGTGTTAGATAGGGGTCCAGAATAACTCTGCTGTGTAAATGTAAACCCAGGCTTATTATTCGAATGTGTAAATTATATAATTCAGAGTGAGCAGCTGAAGTATGGACTCAGGTGTGACTTTTTAGGGTTTAGGGGGTTAATATCATATACAGGTCCTTCTCAAAAAATTTGCATAAAGTTAATTATTTTCTGTAATGTACTGATAAACATTAGACTTTCATATATTTTAGATCCATTACACACAACTGA
>JBBPDA010167458.1:2500-17740 GCA_037974385.1 Arnoldichthys spilopterus | reverse complement strand
CTCCCCGGGCGCTGTTGATAGCTGCCCGCTGCTCCACGTGTGCACGTGTGATGGGTTAAATGCAGAGGTTGTATTTCATTGTGGTGCTTGAGTGTGTTCACAATGACAAATAGTCACTTTCACTTCACTTCATGTGAACATTTTATTCATAAAAGGTCAAATGCAGCAGCGTCGCCGAAAGCAGAAGCAACTTCTCAGTACAAAACACTGCTCACAGTAAAGTAATGTCATCGTGCAACTCAACACACTTGGAGGAGAACACTAACAAACACACTAACAAACGCTGGCAACATGATGACCGATGAAAGTGGATAAAGTGAAAGGGCCATCTTATCCACCTAGGCCTAATCTGCCCTCTTGGATTCCTGGGCATGGACGGCTGCAGCAGAGCTCCAAACATGCGGTCGCCAGTTCATTACTTGTATTTTATATTTGCATTGTGATTTACGCAGTAAATAATATAAGTCAAGGAGTAAAGCTCTCAGCAAAGACCTCATAAACCAACACCCCCCTCGAAACTGGATTTTTTTCAAAGACAGGACCTCTCCACTTTCAGTTTTCCTTGTACTGTAGTTTTCCTCCTCATTTCCTCTGACAGAAATTACATTTATATGACTCCCCATAAGGTAAAGAGGTCGTATAGCATCTCGGATTAGCCTGCTGTGCAAAAATGTACTGCATGAATGGCAATATTGATAGATAGAGAACTATCTACCCATCTAAAACTACTGGGCAGTGGAGGCCTAGTGGTTAGGACCTTGCAAAGAGTAGGTTAACCCTTCTGAGTCTGTGAGCAAGTGGGGGCTCATCCAAAGTGCACACCCCCACTGTTAACACACTTGAGTAGAAGTAGAGGTAACAGCAGCTTTGGTAGAAGCTGAAATGTAAACGCACTCAAGCACCACAATGAAACGTGACCTCTGCATTCAACCCATCACACGTGCACACGTGGAGCAGCCGGCAGCTACCAACAACGCCCGGGGAGCAGTGTAACGAGACGGTACTTTGCTCAAGGGAACCTCAGTGGTGCCCAGGCCAGGACTTGGACCTGTGACCTTAAAGTCCCAAGGGTAAGTCCTAACCACTGCCCATCAGTCATCAACTAGAAAACTACTCAAGTGAAAGTCTTAAAGTATGGAGAATTTACTGCACATACAGAATTAAGCACAGATTCTCCCAAATCAGAACGAACTACAGTACTGAAGTATCATTCCCTTACTCTACAACACTGGCTGTGCTGCGTTATGAGCTGCGACAGTTCACATTGCATACAAACAATAAAAAGACGGTAAATCAAAGACATGCGAGTGCAGCGTGTTCCTCTGCCCTAATTTTTGCCTTTCCCAAATAAGGAAAATAAGCATAAAAAATAAGCAAGAAATCGTAAAATATAAGAGACAAAATAGAAATAAACAAAAAGATATAATAGAATTTTAATTAAAGGCTGTAAAAAAATAAATCATAAATACATTTTGTCCACATTAGCGCATTTCCAGTGCTTTCTATAGGCCCAGATTCCTAACACGTGTGACTGTGACTGATTCATGAGTGGGCGCCCCCCCCCCCCCCTCCCCTGCATTCAGGGCACAGAGAAAATGGTGTAAATTCCATGTTTTTCCTATATTATTGCTTTCACGGCGTCACCCCACAATGCCTGACCTCATCATTAGCGTCCTTTCCGTGTGGATGTGTAAAGCTCGTCTGAGGACGCGGGGAGATTAGATATGCACTGTACTGTGAGAAATGTCACTGATATGAAACGAAATCATGTGACAAGAATGTGACACGTTTACAAGAAAGCAATCGATTCCACATCATCGGCCTGTCAGGCAGGGACAGAAATCTGAGGCGGAAAAAAAAACCACACCTCTGACTGACTCAGAAAGCTGCTCTCTGATAACGTCAAACTGAGCGAAAGGGCAAAAGACACCGTAACAGAGAAAAACCTGCAGCTTATACAGGAGCACCAGGCTCCAAGACTGGGAGAGACAGAGCTTAGGCCCATCAGACCAGCAGCAAAATCAGTGACTGAGGTACATTTCCCTCCACAACACACATGCATAGATACGTAGATGGAAGGAAAGGTGACAGACAGACAAAAAGACACAGAGATCCATCCATCAATGTATATGTATGTATACATGTATGGACGAATGATTAGAAGATAAATGGAGGACTTGAGTGGTGACCTAGTAATCTGCTCTTTGCCGATGACAAATGAGAGAGAGAGAGAGAGAGAGAGAGAGGAGAGTGAGTGAGAGTGAGAGTGAGAGAAAGAAGGAGTAAGAGAACCTTTATTAGTCCCACAAGTGACATGAGTGAGACAGAGAGAGAGAGAGAGAGAGAGAGAGTGAGAGACAGAGAGACACAGTAAGAGAGAGAATGAGAGAGTGAGAGAGACAGAGAGAGAGAAACAGAAAAGCGAGAGTGTGCGAAACAGAAAGAATGTGCGAGACAGAGAGAGGAAGAGTGTGTGTGTGTGAGAGAGAGACAGAGTGAGAGAAAGAGAGATAGGTAGAGACTGTGTGCGAGTGAGAGAATGAGAGAGAGAATGAGAGAGAGAGAGAATGAGAGAGAGAATGAGAGAGAGAGAGAGAGAGAAAGAGAGAGAGAGAGAGAGAGAGAGAGAGAGAGAGAAAAAAACTGTCAGGACTCATCGTTGGTTGGTGGAACTGCAGGGTACATGTCTGTGGCTGATCTGCAGGGGCCCAGCCAGAGATGTGGTGGGAATAGAAGGAGGAGAAGAGGGTCAAAGAGAACTAAAGTAATCTCTCACCTTTTTTCCTGTTAAACGCCCGGCTCATGCTGGAAAAACGCGTGACCTCAGCTGTGAGTCCCAGGAATGTGCCTCTTTAACCTGAAGGAATGAGAACACACACACAAATCCACAGTGTTAGGATTTTTACTCTGCTGAAAGTAAATCTGAGTCTGGTGAATCTGATGCATCTCACACAATTTCTCTTTGACGTGATGCAGAATTCCTAGCTTAACCAATGACTGCATGCTGCCCAGTTCCCGAAGCAGTGCAGTAACCCAAACCATGGGATTTCCACCACCATGCTTCACAGTTGGTATTGTTTTTTTATTCCAAATATCTGTTTTGGTCCACAACACACATGTAGCCAGACAACTCTATCTACATAATTTCTAAATTGAAAGGGTAAGTGTAGTGAAAGTGTCATTGTGAACACACTCAAGTACAGCAAGGAAATGTGACCTCTGCATTTAACCCATCACACATGCACAGGTGGAGCTGCGGGCAGCTATCTACAGCACCCGTGGAACAGTGTAGCAGGACGGTACCTTGCTCAAGGGTACCTTAGTAGTGCCCGGGCCGGGACTCGAACCTGCGACCTTCAGGTCCCAAGGGGCAATGTCCTAACCAGCAGGCCTTTGTTTATTTAAATGTTGAAAATAAAAAAAAAATGTCAATTTTATGCATAATTTCTTGGATAATCACTTATTATACACAATAATTTCAATAAGACTTGACTGTGTACTTCACACTAAGTAATTAATAAAAAAGTCACAAGGCAGCAGCTGGAAATAGCTAAATATAAAATTAACCATCAATGGAACTTGTCTGAACAAGAGAGCCACAGTAAGCAACAGTATGCAGCTGGGCTTCAGCCTTTAGGGTCAAACTAGGAAAATGTTTTTTTAAATAGTGAAGCTAATAATGAAACCTTATAAACATGACAGGCCTATTTGGCATCAACAGAAATCACAAGGCAAAATGTTTTTGCTAATTTAAAACTGGTGCATTCCTGTATTTCACACCATGTGTACATATTTTCAAGATAACAAACTATGTTGCGTGCATTTCCTGCTGGCAGGAATGGTGCCTTGTAAATGAGGCGAGGCAGGATGTGATGTCGGCACGTTCCTATTTTAAGGTAGTGAAATGACATTAAGCTTTTGACCCAAAAAACACATCTAAGGTCAGCTGAGCATTATTAAACCATATATAAGAAGCGCACTAACGGCACTTGAAAGGTTTAGGCAGAACAGTGCTGCTCCCATGAATGAAGTGCTTGTACATTTTCACTAGGATGAGCAGGTCCTTTTCTTCTACAAAAACCGAACTGGTTTACCAGGTAAACACACTATTATAATATCAATCTACCATAGCTCCGCCCCTGCCTTTTAAAGGTGAGGTGATGAGCCATTCTGATTGGTTTACTGCATGTTAAGCCCAAAACACACACCTCTGAATAATTCATTCAGGACAACCTTTTTGGACCTTGTGCTGGCATGAAGTTCGATTTTTCCACAGTCAAATTAAGTGAAAGTGACTATTTGTCATTGTAAACACACTCAAGCACCACAACGAAACGTGACCTCTGCATTTAACACATCACACGTGCACACGTGGAGCAGTGGGCAGCTATCAACAGCGCCCGGGGAGCAGTGTAGCGGGACGGTACCTTGCCCTGGACGGGACTTAAACCTTTAACCTTCAGGTCGCAAAGGCAATGTCCTAACCACTAGGCCACAGCAGCAAAACAAATTGGGACATGAACATAAATGTAAAAAAAAAACCCCCAAAGCGAAACCGTTCCAACAAGATAATTTCAGGGCACATATCAAAGCTGTACACTGGCAAAGCAACCTGTGACTTTCTCAGACACACAACACCAATGTGCTATTTTTACAGAGCACAATTTCATGGGCCATTTTTCTAGATAACTTGACCCATCAGGAAATGACCAATTACGCTGTGTCTGAAATGGATCCATCCATCAGCCGTTGACTCTTAGCAGGCAGAACTATTCCTATTCCCCCACTACAAGCACCGGGATGAAATATATCGTATATAAACGGACGTAAACAAGACTAAGCACTTTTCTCATTGGACGTGCGCTGCATCCACGGCTTTCTCTCTCCCATCGCTTTCCAACCAGTTCTCCATTCACCTCATGGAGCCTTCCACCAGGAGTTCAGAGGCGGCTTCCCTTGTCCTAACTGCACGAGAAGCCCACATCGGCTCTAAAACAGGCTCCTGACGCGTCTTTGACAGGTTTCATTTGCATTCGAGTATCCTGCTCAGCCCCACGGGGCAGAGCAGGAGTTAAGCTTTAATTAAAACGGCTTAATTTAATCCCACAGCACCTTAAAATCATACAGTTCCCAGCCCTCCAGAAGAAAGCGTTTCATTCAGGCGACGCTTAAATCGACCCCCTGATGAACTAATGTACCCGTGCAGGAAAAACTACCCTTACTGGACATATATCTAGAAGTCTTCAAATAGAAAAGCATTGTTTGGCAGAAATAATTAAAAATAAATATGTAAAAATAAATAAATAAATATGTATAAATAAATATATACATATTTATTACAGGAAAAAATTATAATAAATAGGGGATCTAACAATAAGCAGAAATAATATAATTTAATAATGTGGCAGTGGTGGCCTAGTGGTTAGGACATTGCACTGGGGACCTGAAGGTTGCAGGTTCAAGTCCCAGCTCAGGCACTACTGAGGTACCCTTGAGCAAGGTACTGTCCCACTACTCTGCTCCACGTCTTGGAAGTCGCTTTGGATAAAAGCGTCAGCCAAATGAGTAAAATGTAAAATAATTTTCTATACAGTCTCACTATTTAAGGGGAGCTGGGGCTCCCCCTAGAGGCCGTGAGAGATCCGCATCTCCAGAGTACTAGCCCGGTCACGCCCCTCCCAGGTGGGGCTCATTCTGGGAAATCAGGACAGGACTTTAAATAGGGGTGAGACCAGCTCTACGGTGCGAGGTCTCGTTAGTCTTACTACGATTCTGAGCATTTTGGATTGCTATTTTGGATATTTCGGTTTTGACTCATTTTTGTACTTGGATTCTGTTTTCGTGATCAACCTCTGATATTCCCGTTTACTGTTTTTGGACCCTGCCTGTTTTTTGACTTCGATTTTGCCTGATCTTTGATATTCCCATTCGCCGTGTTCTTGAACCATTTTGCCTGGACTTCGACTCTGATTTTGCCTATTCTATGATAACCCTGTTTGCCGTGTTTTGGACTCTGAATTTTTACGACGTGGAAAGTTTCTTTTAAACCTTCAAAATGACCTGCGCTTGTGTCCAAACTTCCTATGGGAGACCACAGGTCAAGACACACTATACAGACTCACGTTATTGTTTGTGTGTATGTACTGCTTATTGTCAGATCCCCTATGTATTATATATCTAGGGTTTTTTTGGGATGTTGTTTAGTGTGACCTGGCTCAAGCCCTCAGCTGCGGGTCCGTTCCCGACACACGACGGTGGGCACGCTGTCTTCTGTAAGACAGTATGACTGATATCAGTTAGTCTGTTAACCCAGTAAACAAACCATAAGTCTGTACGCCAATGGTATTCTCCGCAAGCCGTTTAGAACACGCATGGACCGAGGACTCGAGTGGCCAGCAAACTATAATCACCTCTGCAGAGGGATTTTACTATAATCAGACTTCAGTGATCCATCCCTAGAGATTAGGCATGTGCTTATAATGGATATAAACCTCAGCAGCCTGTAGCTGATAAATCGGAGTCTAATGTATAGTTCACCCAGAGCTTAAACCATACACAGGGTTTCTGCAGGTTTCAACACGTTAAATTTAAGAGCTTTTCAAGACCAGTAGGAATGAAATGTGAGACTTTGACTTTAAGGTTTTGAGTCCACACTGGTAGAAAGTAGAAAGGTCCTAGAGTTACTAACAAAACAAGCTCATTTATTCACACTGGTGGGCAGTAGTGGCCTAATGATTAGAAACTTGGCCTTTTGAACAGGACTTCAAGCTACAACCTCCTGCCTGGTCCTAACCACCATGTCTTGATTGCCCCACTGACCCCCCCCCCCCTCCAAAAAAGGTTAAATACAGAGTGATTTAAGACCAAAATGTACGCTATTTAAAGTGAAAGTGACTATTTGTCATGGTGACCACACTCAAGCACCGCAACTAAATGTGACCTTTGCATTTAACCCATCACATGTGCACACGTGGAGCAGTGGGCAGCCACCAACAGCGCCCGGGGAGCAGTGTAGTGGGACGGTACCTTGCTCAAGGGAACCTCAGTAGTGCCTGGGCCGGGACTCGAACCTGCGACCTTTAGGTCCCAAAGGCAGCGTCCTAACCACTAGGCCACCACTGCCCATATTTTAGACCTAGTGCATAAATTCTTAATGTTTTTAATACTTTTTAAAGCCTTAAATGTCTTTGTTTTAATTTTAGACATACCATACGTGTATATATATACACTGTTATAGCTTTTTTGCTCTTTTTCACTGTTAATTTTTTCCCTTGTAACTAGATGCCACTGCACATTTCGCTACACGTTGTACCAGTATAAAAGCTTTAATTTATATTCCACGCTATTCTGCGACTTCCTCCTCTTTTGTCGTAACTTTCAGGTGGAGATAAAAGGTTTTGTTCGCTTCTTTAATAAGGTCATACCTGGCATTGAATGCAGTAGCTCTGCCACGCTTGACTGATATCCTGCAGAGGTTACCGTGAGGTTCGCAAGTGCACTGCTTTTGGTCATTTTGTGACAACCCAGCGGCTCTTTCTACGTCGGGGTAAGAGGTGCAAAAATACATCAAAGCTGAAAGATTGTTATATGATACAGGAGAGATAAGCATATGTCATTCTGAACACTGTGGGCCGGTTTCCCAGATTCAGATTAAGCCTGGATCATCTAAATGTGTCCTAAATCACCCAAATCACCTAATCCGTCATAGCCAAAGCTGGGCAGGCACTGCATGACTTTTCAAATGCTTAGTAAATACTGGACGGGCAGAGGATCACACACCAAACATCAGACATTTACAACATTTCTGCTCTTTTTGTAGGAATGTATACTAAAACTTAAGGGAAAAAGTGGAAAAAGTTGTGCATATAGGAAGCTGTGTCCATGAAAAAGTTTTCCAAATCGCAGTTCCCATGTGACACAAGTTAAACAGGAGATGAACGCATGGTTGGGAAATGAAGATACCACAGAAAAAGCTGGAAAAATCTTCACAACAACCTTTTTGACGCTGTTTGACATCTTTCACGCCTTCACTTGCAGTAATGATATTGATACTGTCAGGATTAGAAGCCAAGAAGGCGCAGCAGGTGGCGCTCTCTAGGACTGTCCACTGTACAATATATAGCTCACTGTGCAGACTACTGCTTATTATATAATGTATAATACAGTGTTACATTGTATACTGTATATATACACTGTATATTGTATAATGTATATATAAGCACATATGTATAAAACACTATATGCTCCATATATGGTATATTGTACCCCATATTCTATACTGTACATTGTACTGCACCACACAAGCATACTGTATATTGTGTGCAATCACATTGTGCAAACCTGATTTTGATAAGGATAATTAATAATCTACACATTTCATACGAATATTCATTAGCCATTTCCGTCTCAATGCCCACAGTGAGCTGAAGTCCACCACAACGCCCACCAGGAAACAAGTGCGCTTCAGTTCAGCTGAAGAGCAAGAACTGCAGTGTCAAAGCTGGCAGGAGAAAGTGTGTACAGCCTTCTACATGGTACACTCAGACACCAGCTCTGAGGTCATGCTCATATAATTAGCACCGCATTACGAAAAAAGGCTTGCAAAATAAGCAGTATGTCTGCATGTGTGGGGGGAGGCTGTGGTTTCCTGGTATGGCTCCACAAAGGGCAAGGCACTGCACTGTCGGGAACCAGTAAATTACAGTATTTTGGGAATAAAAACTTGACTTTGTTTGGTTACATAAGCAGATTTGTGAGAAAAAAAAAACTGGGCAAATATTGCATTCCTCCTACTCGAAATAAACAAAAACAGTTACAGTGAATAATATTTACGTGAGTAAATATTGAGGGGGCAGTAGGTGGTAAATGCTAATGCTAAGCTAATAGTTAGAGAGTTGGCTTTGTGATTAAAGGGTCACTAGTGCAATTCCCAGAGCGTCTGAACAAGGAACCCAAACTGCTCCCTGGACACCGCAACAATTGGCTGCCCACTGCTCCAGGACGAGTAAAATGCAGGGATTACATTTCACAGCATGTTGTATTTGACAAATACGCAAACATATAGCAATAACCACTAGTTACACATTCTACTCTCTGCATTCTTTATATTCTCAGTGAGTCTGAGCAGTGGTTTCTCATGCTCCTGCACATGAATTAGACCAAGAATGACACCAAACGAGCCCCGCAGTGAAATCACTGTGGCCAAACCAGCAACATAATTACCTTTCACATAGAGGCCGTCCTATATAGAGTCTGACTGAGGATAATGCATGACTGACAACTCTGGCAGTTGTTTGGGATTAACAGAACCATAATTACATTGATAACCAGAATTACTTTCCTACTAACCGGAGGTAGAACAAAACATCATAAAATCCAGTTAGTGAAGCAATGTCCAATAAATGACAAAGTCATAAGGAAAATGACTTCAGGTAGACAAGACGTTCAGGTTAGTACTAAAAGACTGTACTCCAAAGTAAATTAGACCACCACTGAAGCACTGAGCACTGAAACAATGTTTAGCACCACCTATTTTATAGCTACAGTGATCGTGTGAAGTGCACCAACAAAAAAACAATGTGAATAGAATGTGAATATACTCCAACAAATGACACACCAAACCGACATTTTGCATCACAAAAAGAACACTACCGCAACACTCCAATTTGCCCAAAAAAACATATAAGCAAAGCCCCAGCCATTTGAACTGTGTGCTCTGAATCAAAGATAAGAGGTTTTTTGGCCACTGTAAGAGTACACATGTGTGGGGTAGAAAAAAGCCAGGTTTTTAGGTTAAGAAGCCTAGACCAACTGTGAAGCATGGTGGTGGAAAGTTACAGTTTTTAGTTGCTTTGCTGTGAAATCTGCATCGTATCAAAGAGTGCTTGAAGATAATAGAGATGGGCCTATCAATGATCCTAAGCACACTAGTAAGTCCTTCAACAAATGACTCAAAAAGGAGCACAAAACTAATGTTGAACCCCACTGACATGTTGTGGGAGATTTGAAAAGGGCAATGCATGCAAGAAAACTTGCAAACATCTTAAGCTCTGGAAATTTTGCACGGTTAAAAAGTATAACAAGCTGATGTCAGAGACCGGCGGACCATCATGTTAACACCTTCAGGCGTTTATTCCTGATGAAGGGAGCGATACAAACCACTGAGCCAAATGATGTGCTTATTTTCTTCAAAAAGGAAGATTACATCTCTTGACATTTTTGCGGAATAAACGATTGAAAAAGCTGCTTTTCTTTATCTGTAGACACTGTATTGAAGAGGGTGAAATGTCTGCTTTTAATGGACCTGTAGGAGACTGAAAACTAACAGACCCTGTTGGACAGAGGAGGTTCTTTATTTCTGCACCTGAATAAGTTACTACCTTAACTAATAAATGTCAATTGTCCAGCCCATATAACACCTCAAGATCTAGAGTTTGCACAATAAGGTGCAACACGAGTTTTGCTCATGAGTGAAGGAAGCAGAGGTGGGAAAATGACACACTTTCGTTACTCATGTAGAAGTATGGGAACCTATGCAAATAAGATTTGGGTAAAAGTAGGAGTACTGATTCAGCTGTCACTCAGTAAAAACTGTAATACAGGCTCTGAAATGTAGAAATGTATAATGTCAAAGTGACTCTTTGTCATTGTGAACACACTCAAGCACCACAACGAAATGTAACCTCTGCATTTAACCCATCACACGTGCACATGTGGAGCAGAGAGAAGTTTAGTGGGACGGTACCTTGCTCAAGGGAACCTCAGTGGTTCCCGGGCCAGGACTCGAACCTGCGACCTTCAGGTCTTAAAGGCAGCGTCCTAACCACTAGGCCACCACTGCCCTCTGTATAATGTAGATCTTTGAAGGACATTTCTACCAGCTCTTTCACTGCAAAGCTAACCAAACCTCAGGTCAGTCATAATTTATTTACACTTCTAAATTCTCAAAAAAACCCAAAAACAGAAACTAATGAAAAAAACTTTGCTCTGATGTGCAAATCAGATTTCAGTGTCGGCAACAGGACTCTTCCATTATGATCAACATTAGAAGGTCTCTTCAGGTCTCTTTTGGCCTTCAACTCTTGGGTTAGAAATACTGTTAAGAAATGTTTTGTTCAGCCTGTGCCCTTCTGGGTCTCAAACTCAGCCTAAGAGCCAACAACTTCAAACATTCCTCTTAAATAAGGCCATGGATGGAAAATGTCTTGCTGCTTGGCATCTACTTCACTGGCATCGTTGTATAGTTCATGTTCATCCATGTGGCTACTCATTCTCCCCGTCACAGACATAACATGCAACGTGATATAATATGACTCGTCTCCACAGTCCAGCTTCCCTTTCTTTTCTGTTTCATCGTGTTACATCTTTTACATGGTCTTGTTACATCTGTCAGGTCTGACAACCATACACCATATTTTGTGTTATTGTCTTGATGTTGGGGAGGTAATAAGATATAAAAATAAAATAAATATTATTGAAAACTCCCCTCAAATGCATTAAAACTAAAGTAATTTGTTTTAATATTGTAGTAAGCTCACATATGTGTCTTAATGAAAAATTCTATGAAATTATACAAACATCATGTCTAGAAAAGTACAATTTTGTAAAATGCACTAAAACAAGAATCTACAAAATGTAAATTCTCTTGAAGCTTCATTTGACAAAAATACAAAAAAAACTTTATAAACTTATTTTGTACTGGATTTAATGACTGCAACACATGTGAAATAATTTGGAAGCAAAATAAGAGTAAAATGTTTTTGGAATATTTAAGTAACGCCAGTTTGAAACATTCCATGATAAGCAGGTGTGCTGGTAACAGGTGAGGGGATGATAATCGAATATAGAAGGAGCATCCACCAAACGCTCAGTCTTTGTAAGTATAGATGGGCTGTGGCTCACAACTCTGTGCCAAACTTTAAAAGAGAATCGTCACTTATTTCTAAAAGAACATTTTTTAACACGAGGGTTTTCCTCATCTACAGTACATAATATTGTGAAAATCTTGCAAGAAATGACCAGAAGCCACTGGTTAATGTAAGTCACTCTCGATCCCTCAGAAGGCACTGCATGAGAAATATCATCCTATGAGCTCTTGAGAATTTTACAAAACCACTGTTTCACAAACAAAAAGCCAAAAATCAATTCTATGCAAAAAAAACCCATCTGAATTCTCCAGGCCAGAACCTGAGATGGACCATCCAGACTGTTAACATAAGCCAACATCGATCACCCTATGGTTTTCTTTCCAACACTGGTGGGGATTATCGAAAAAGCCTAAATCTGGGTATAAGGATATGAACATGGATGTATCATAAGTTATATCTGTTTACAAATTGTCCATTTTATGCACCAGTGCCTCACTTGAGGAGTACTAAGCCCTTGGTCTTGATGGCAGAACATTCAGGCTTATGAACAGCATCTGACTTCGGTTCTAAACCAGCTGCACCTGCCTCTGTGGTACTCATACTGTTATTCGAGGCCTCCATTAAATAAGGCATAATGAGGAACACAGGCCAGAGTTTATGGCCACGACACATTTCCAGGGAAGACTTTGCAATGGTTTAAACCATTGTGTGGGAAACCCAACAGCAATTATGGGCTTTACAGAAAAAGGTCGGACATGTTAAGGGAAAACCAACAGTATCATTTAGCATCTGTCCTGAGGAATGGAAAATGAGGAAGTAAAGTCGGATTTTGCACCTCAAAATGCCACTACCACTACTACACAGTAGCTCCTGTGCTTGCTGTTAGATGCCACAGCTGTAGAGAGAGAGCTACAGCACCAAAGTGAGAAAATAAAAAATGGCCATAATTCTGAGATACAGCAGATGTCACAACCACTGACAGTAAATGGGGGGGCTGTCAGGATCCAAAATGTTATCAGGTGTCATGGCCTAAAAGCATAGAAGTAGTTTAGTACAGTGGGTCATACTGCTGCCTTCAGAGATTTTCTGATTCTTTGCTGGGCAAGCCCAACATGCTACATCAAGAACAGTCCTTGGGCAAGGACGCTTACCTCTATAACATGATTAAATTGTGGATGAGGGTGTCTGCCAAACAAACTGGCATTGCAGTAAGTAGTGCTCAACCTTGCTGCTAAACCTCATGCTAGCTGCAGAACTGCCATGTGCTGATGAGGCTACTTCTGCCTCACACTCATTACCTTGCCTTGTTGTAAGCCAAGTCTGGGTAACCAGGTTACGCTCTTACTGTCAAAGTGGATGTTTTGTCTGGGAGAGAACATCTGGAGATGGTTCAGATGGTTTAGGACAAGCTATTGGGCAGTGCTGACTCAGCAGGTCTCTCAAACTGAGCAGTTCTACCTTTTTGATCTACTGGACATGGGTATGTTTGTTCATTCCCTTCACTTTTTCCACATCTAGGAAATGTTCCACCAGTCATATTGCTGCAAATCACAGCTAGATGTTGTAGGTGTATGTGGTTGCAGGGCTCTAGCTACGACAGAGCTTGATTTAACACATACCGAAGGCCCTGGAAATCTAGACCTAGCTTCAAAGCAACACTTGCGGCAGTGGTGGCTTAGTGTTTAGAGAGTTGCCCATGTGAACGGAGGGTCACAGGTTCAAGTCCCAGCCCAGGAACCACTGCGATACCCTTGAGCAAAGTACCGTCCTGCTACACTGCTCCCTGAGCACCACTGATAGCTGCCCACTGCTCCATGTATTGATTGGTCAAATGCAGAGATCACATTTCGTTATGGTGCATGTTTTGTGATGGGGTGTGTTCACAATGACAAATAGTCACTTGAAACGATAGTGCTAGTGATTTTGTTGCTACAAATAACAAAAATCTAGAAGGAGTCAAATCCCAAATTACCCAAGTCCCAATGAGCCCACATCAGCATTTTGGGGCATCAGGTGCAGTGGTGGCCTGGTGGTTAGGACATGGTGGTTCAAGTCCTGGCCCGAGCACCACTGAGGTTCCTTTGAGCAAGGTACCGTCCCACTACACTGCTCCCCGGGTTCTGTTGATAGCTGCCCGTTGCATTTCATGTACTACATATACACCCATAAACCAGAGTGCTGTGTAAATCCTACAGAAGGTCCATAAGCAATCAGAACCATCAGTAATCGTGAGCCATTACAGACATACACAGCACCTTTCTGCACTCGGAACCATGGGAAAATTTAAAGTTGTCCTGCGTCAGCTACAGGTGCAGTATATCACATCTGAATTACTGGCACAACGCGTCTCCTTTGCTCCACTCTACATAAAAGTGTCCGTGCTGATTGATAGCACAGGATCTACAGCTTAGCAGGTGAGGTTTGGCACTGAGAAAGGACAATTTATTGGTGCATAAGCAGGCAAGACAGCAGGGATTTAAATAAAACTGCTCAAATTAAGCAGAACATGCTTCATGTATCATTTAAATCTCACTACACAGCATCACTGCTGCAATAGCGGCCACTGCTCCTGATGGAACCACCTTACACATGCTGACTGCACATTCAACAGCCGTGTTGGTAAAGTTTAACACAGCTCAGTCAATTAGAAGCACTGTCTGGATACTTTTGGATATACACCCACTGGCCATAACATTAACACCACCTGACGAATACTGAGTGTATCCCTCTTGCTGCTGAAACAGCTCTGACTGTGGTGCACTGTGTGTTCTGACCCCAGGCAACATAGTCACTCTTCTGTTGGACCAGACTGGCTAGCTATCACACCCCACATGCATCAGTGAGCCTTGGGTGCTCATGGCCCTGTCACCGATTCACCAGTTGTCCTTTCTTGGATCACTGTTGGTAGGTACTAACTACTGCACACCTGAACCACTCCACAAGAGCTGCTGTTCTGGAGATGCTCAGACTCAGTCGTCTTGAACATCACACTAAGGCCCTAATGTCAAAGTGGCTCAGATCCTTATACTGACCCATTTTTCATGCTTCCAGCACATCAACTTCAATAACTGACTGTTCACTTGCTGCCTAATATATCCCATCCCCCTGACAGGTGCCACTTAGTCAGTGTTGTTAATGTTATGGCTGATCGGTGTAAAGAGCAGCAGTGGTGGCCTAGTGGTTAGAACACTGCCTTTGGGACCGGAAGGTCGCAGGTTCGAGTCCCAGCCCGGGCACTACTGAGGTACCCTTGAGTACCCACTACACTGCTCCCCGAGCGCTGTTGGTAGCTGCCCGCTGCTCCACGTGTGCACGTGTGATGGGTTAAATGCAGAGGTCACATTTCGTTGTGGTTCCTGAGTGTGTTCACAAT
>JBBPDA010167448.1:0-17741 GCA_037974385.1 Arnoldichthys spilopterus | reverse complement strand
TATATATATTGCATGCATTTCTACAAATTTAGCAGCATTTCTTTCTTATAATAAATGTTTGCTATCTCATTTCTTTCTAGTGGAGCACACCAGCCTAGAAGGCACTGATGTTCCACACCAGGATGCAAGGGAATCTCAGATTTTGGTTGAGCAGATCAGTCCCCTCCATAGAATCAACCTCTCTGGTGCCAACAAGAGGATGCTTCACTTGCTGAAGAGGGCTAAAGTCCAGCTCATTAAAATTGACCAGCAAAAACAGCTGAAATCAACTCAGGTATGGAGTTTTTTGTATTTATATAATTTTCTTAACTGTTCCCTAGATTCTATCAAGCTGGCACAGTAAAGGCTACCATGTGCTTTAGCCGAGCCACGTGAAGCCAGCCACCCCAGCTTGGCTGCAGCAAATACAGCTTCACTGGGCAGCTCAATGCATTAACAGCCAATTTTTGTGCATCAGCAAACCAACCGTGGTGCTGTGTAATTGGATTGGTGGTAGAGTTAGGTGGGAGGGCCATTTTAATCACCCAGAGAGAGCAAGGCCAGCTATGCTTTTTTGGACTGCTAGCCATAGATTAAAATTTGTCCAGCGCTAAATAAATAACAAGTAGAAACAACACAGCAACAAAAAACAATGTTAATCTATGTAAACTTAATATATTATCATCTGAAAGTGAACATAATTAATTTATGCTACTTTCTCTTCCTTACAGCTTTTGTCAGTTAGAGGTGGAGATGGTGCCATTAAAGGTATTCGAAGAAAGAGTAGGGGAATGGGCAAAGCAAACGTATCAGCGGCTCCTCAGGTAGTCTGTGTGTGTTAAAGTGAAATTTAGCTAAAATGAATAAAATGCATGGAAAGTGTTTTTAACCATTTTCACTGTGGTATGTTGCAGTAGTTGGTCATGTGGAAGAAATATATTTTTTGTGATATGCATGTTGGAATACTTATTTTTTCTGATGCTTGATTGAATACTATAATAAACAAAAGTACAAAAAAATTTTAATCAGCATTTTGTGTGTTGACCTGCACTAAATCCAATTTATTTTCAAAAAATCTGATAGCGGTTAGTGTTTTTAGAAAAGCATAGTGTCCTAAATTGTTTTAAATTGTATTAAATATTACCATACTGACCCAGCCCTGTCTGAATAGGATTGCAGCTGATACAACAAAAATGTAACTGATGCATTTTGCTTCTGTAGTTTTAACTCCAGGTACTGACACCCTTTTGTTTTTGACAATATAGGGACATCCAGTAGGAGGTCCACGGATAAAACATGTATGTCGAGCAGCTGCAGTGGCACTTGGGCAGCCTCGGGCCATGGTGCCAGATGACATCCCCAGGCTCAGCGCCCTGCCTTTGCATGAGAGAGAGGGCATTGTACCCTCACCCAACACAGAGGGTACAAAGATTTCTCAGTTTCTTGAGAATAGAAGTTTGGCTAACTGTTCTAAGTTCAGAGTGTTATTTGTAGTCATTAAATTAAACTTATGTTCATTACCCCATAGACATTCTGACAGACGGTTTCATTTCAGCTATCATTTGCATATAGTACTGTATGAATGAAAAATGTAATTCCGTCTCTCAGAGTTGCATTCCCACATGCGCCGTCAATCCTTCAATGGTGGCCGTAAAACTGAACCAACTTCAGTTAAATAACTAATAGTAGCAGAATCTTTGTTCAGTTTTATATGAAATGAAGTTAATTTTCTCTCTTGCATAAGATCTAGGCTCTTACTCCGATCCTGAGAGCACTGGTTCTGTTGAGCAAAAGCAAGCGCCCAATAGAAAGACGTTTGGTTTGCGGCAGAGACGCTGTTTTCGCTGCAAGGGATGCTGCAGGGAGGAGGACTGTGGGAGATGTGTGTTTTGTTTGGATAAACCAAAGTATGGAGGGCCGAATAAAAAACGCCAGAGCTGCATGTAAGTGGAAAAGAGATCATGGTTACTGGATGCCAGGTTTTAAAATGTTCTTATACATTGGTGTACAACAATGATTATGTAAAGAGGATACACATGAGGCCACAGGTATAATGGCTGTCAGTCAAACACAACCAAGGTAATAAAAGTCTAAATATCTGTAAAAACAGTTTTGTAAAATACTTTTATGAACATTGTGAGGAATGGGAAATTTTGGGCACCTGTTTTGATGATTTTCTGTCACAAAAGCACAAAGACAGAATGTACTTGCAAAAATAATGTCTCAGGCTCATGTCCATTAATCAGTGGCAATCATGTCTGGGAACTGTTGTGTTTGTCATGTATAGCATAAAACAGTGGTTCTGAAATGTGTGTGTGTATACATTTATATAAATGCCTGTGTGTCTGTAGTGCATGCTCATCAAGGTGTCTTAAAATATAAGCAAATCGTTTCCACACTGCAGCTAATTCCCCCTCTCTTTTTCAGCTATAAGAAATGCGCAAGGATAGAAGAGAACAAAATGAAGCGGTTGAAAGGTATGGCTGTACCTTTAGGTGGCTATTGTTTGTTCAACATTTATGGCCCCCAAATTTCTGTCAGACATTGAAACATTGAACAGACAGTTCAACAAACAGACAGTTTTAATCAAGACTTAATGTTCGACTAGTCTACAAATTGGAGTAAGGGTTTTTCCTGTATGTTCTAATTGAGATACTTTACGTGAAACTAGATTGTGATTGTAATGACTATATTAATAACAATTTGTTTCTTGGTGTGAGGGCCCACTTGTCCTTTGTAAAAAAACAACAACACTGTTTTCTCAGTAACTTTTAAGTGTTTATTACAATATGCTTCATAAAGCAGAGACCGTTTTAAACAATAACAATAAATATGATTTACAGTTTTTAACGAAGTGTTCAATTATTTTATAAATTGCTGGTCAGAGTAATAGTAATAACTGTAAATATTTTATTCCTAATTTCGGATTACACCTGTACTATACATGTATTATATTACTCAAACTCAGTTGACTAACCTTTAAGATTTGTGTTCAAAGTCTGGAGGTATAGTTCATATACTTTGAATCCCCCATTTAAAAACACTAGGTAATTCTCTTTTTTAGTATATATTACATAGGTTTCAACAAAACCAGTTAAATGCTTTAACTTTTTACAAATGTTTGTTAAATCAAGGTTATTAATGTTTCTAAATGGTAAGCTCAGGTTGTGAATGTATTTTTTTCACATTTTGAGCTTGTTGTACAAAAACAAGATTGTGGCTGCAGTGTTATGGCAACAGCCCTTTATGTCTGTATAATGGCCCTAAGCTTTCAGATGCATAGTGATCTGTCTAGCCATAATTGATCTCCTTGACCTCAGACTCTTTTCACTTTGCATTTGACCAATTCTCTTTTTCGCAGTTCAGATGAAGAGACGTCAGATTTCCGCGGCTGCTTACAGCAGCGGAGAGGAAGACGACGTGCAAAGTGGTGCAAGAGAGGACGAGGAGTCAAACCAAGCGGAACCCACTAATGCTCTAAGCCCCACTAGGAGACAGCCTAGGCGGCAGGTCACACCACGATGCTACAGCAGCCTGCTGGAGTCTGACTCCACTGATTCAGAAGCCCCCAGTGGAGATGCAGGGAAAGAGCAGAGCAGTAGTGTGTCAACTAATCAGGCTAATGGTATAAATTCATTAGTATTACTGGAAATTAAGCTTACTTGAATAGACACATATGGGCAGCAGCCTGTCTGTAACCTGGCTCTAGATTAGCCCAGCTCTTTCTATGTGATATGGGGCTTGATTATATTATATAGCATGAACATGAATTCCAGATTAGCATGCTGGAAATTATTTTTGTTAAAGAGAAAGAGTTGTGAAAAGGTTGTGACTCTGGTTGTGTAGCCTGCCTTCTAAAGAGGGGGGAAATGCTGCCTTCTGTGATGTTACATTATATGCCAGGGTCTTATGTTCTCACTTTGTTTGTTTGTTTGTTTGTTTTTTTCATCTCCTACCCCTTCACTTTCCCCTACCACCCATACCCCACCCCAGCTCAATAACACTATGCATTGATAACGTACCTTGGTAGCTTGCAAAATTTTGGGAAATTTTGTCATTACAACTGACATTTTAAAAAATAGCTTAAGCAAAATTATTTTGCCATCATATTATGCACTGCAGTGCAGTATGTATGATCTTTGTTTTTTGTTCTTTCTTCATAGTACCATAAAGTATATTATATCACAGATGTAAGATATAAGTCATAGATTGTATAAACGGAGACTCTTGTTTCTTATCCCTCTTATAGATACTGTTCCGCCTGCTAATGCAAGATACGAGGCGGTGAAGCCACGAAAGTCTGGCCTGCCGCGAGGGCTGTGGGGCCGTCGTCGAATTGATAAGGTACTCTGATACTAGAACTACATCATTGCCTTCTTACTCGTCTTTCAGCGTCCTTGTAATCTTTTAATATTTTATCATTAATATAACACATTGCACTTCAGCCTCAATACTGAGAACTGTGCTTTGATCGGTAGATTTCAGTCCACTGATTAGTGGTGTCAGGTTATGTACCTTCTTGCAAAATAATTGGGCAGCCTTGCCTTAATTTCTGTTTGTTTACCTATCAGAGAATTTTGTAGATGTTATAAGATAAATTTGCATATATAAATATGAATAAAAATATAAAAACAGATTTTAAAATAATTTTTTAATCACTTACAATCAGTAATATTTTTACGTTTCATATCGCTGAATGCAAATTTATACTGTACTCATCAAACTGAATACTGTACAGTGTCTTTTTGGGAGCAGCTTTGGGCTTTCACTACTAACACATACAACTTTTGCACAGTTGGAACCATCCAAGCATAATCACATTAGAATGCTACAAGTTTGCATTAACCAAGCAATCCAACACAATTTAACAATTAAACATGTCACCATTTGAAGTACATTTGAGAGAATATTTGAATATATATGCGCCACATTTAGAACCAGTGTATAGCTTATGAAATTCCAACAAATTGTATGTATAATTGTATGACTTAAAACCCTGTAATGTTGAGTAATTGACTGGTTACTTACTACTATACTTAAAGTGCTGTAAAAACATGTTAATTTTAGCCCTAGGTGTGGTTCTAATTGTGGAAGAGTGTCTGAAGCTCTTTTAACAGGGGATGTCTGACGTTTTATTAATGCTTGTTTAAATGTGCTTCTCACAAATTTTTCTCACAAGAAACACAAGTAGGGCTGAATGCTCTTTTGGCTTTGGTTCTTTTTGGAATGCAATAATATTTTTCCTCTCTTTTTCCCACAGCTGCAGTCTAACCCTGCAAGTAATCTGTTAACATGGCATCTTTAATTAACCGTTACTTAAATTCCTTGGGCACCTTGTCAAAAATCTCTTCTCCTGTCTTTTCTGCCTACATTTCCCTCCTTCACTGAAAGCGCTCGATCTCCCTTTCACCTGCTCTGCATTGCTCCTTTGCTGTGATAATCTTGCGGTCTTGCTATAATGCCCCCTCCCTTCCTATTTTCCCCTCGTTCTCCTACTCTCCCAGCTTCAGCATTGCCCTCCCTCACAGGCCCCGGAGCCCAGAGAGCCCTCACTGCCACAGGACCCCTCCACACCCTGCAACCCCCCCACTTCGGGGAGCCCATCTCTAAAACTCAAGCTGAAGCTACAGCTGCGGCTGCAGAGGCTGCCGCTTAGCGTGGTCCGAGCAGCTAAGTTTTCTGTGAAGGCTGCTTCATGCGAGCCTGATTCCAAAACTGCACAGGAAGAGAAAGCTGATGGAAGGGAGCAGGTGGAAAAGAATGGAGCGCAGAAGAAAGCCGTTACTGACCCTCAATGTCTTACTCGTTCCCAGAGCTCAGTGGAGCACACGCCGCCTAGCGTTCTGGCCGCACTGGCTAACGGCTTCACCCAGCGGGAGCCACAGCCACAAGAATCAGCACACAAAATCCGGGTGGACTTCAAGGTCAGAGCGAGGCTGGCAGATAAACGGTCTCTACTGCTTTAGTATTACCTTACACTTAAAAGTTGCAGGTATCACTGGCAACAACAAACACAATAGTATGTTGAAAATTTAAAAAAGCTGTAGTGTTTTAAATCAAGTGAACCTTTATTTTCTGACAAAAGTTCAAAGGAAAATGTACACAAGAATTAGAATTTGATAGCTATAGCACACTCAACAAACATTGCAACATTGAGTTAAAAGAATTTTTTTAAGTAACACTGATTTGCAAGACTCTACATAAAGCAAGCTAATTATTAGCATGTGAGGTGTCATAATTGGGTATAAAAGAAGCATCCACCAAAGGCTCAGGCTTTGTAAGCAAAGATGGGTGGTCTCTTACCACTTTGTGGCAAGATTTATGAGAAAATTATTAGTTTTTTAAAGGAAAATTGCTGAGAATTTAGGTCTTTTAAGATACAGTAATAATATTGTAAAAATATCGGAGAATTCTAATGCATCTCTGCATTAAGGGCAACAGTAGTAACTGTTGAATGCGTGTGATCTTTGAGCCCTCAGGTGGCACTGCCTAAGAAATCATCAAGCTACTGTGACAAATACAGCCATCTGGGCTGAAGAATACTTAGAAAAAACATTGTCACTTAGCACATTCCCTCACTGCTTCAAGGAATGCAACTTGAAACTATTAGAGAAGGTGGAAGCCCTACGTAATCTCTGTGCAGAAATGCTGTTGAATTCTCTGGGCCCAAGCTCCTCTCAAATGGACTGAAAGACTGTTGAATAGTTTGCTGTGGTCAGATGAGTCAACACATCAGCTTAGCTCAGTCGAGTGCCAAAGATGAAAAAGACCATCCAGATCACAAATGAAAGATGTAAAATTCAGCATCTGTCATGATCTAGAGTTGCATCAGTGCCCACAACATGGGTAAGTTGCATGTATGGGAAGGAACCATCAACTCCAACAATCCAGGCATCCATGCTTATTTCAGCAGGATAATGCTAAACATTGTGGCTTCACAGAGTGCATGTGATTGACTATCCTGCTGCCAGTCCAGATCTACCGCCTGTTGAAAATGTATGGCACATCTTTAAAAGCATAATCAAGAAAACTACAGAAACCATTAACTTTTGCGCAGACGAAGTCTTATATTAAACAAGAATGGTCAAAAATTTAATTGCAAAACTACTACAATTAATTTCTTCAGTTTCAAAACAATTTATTAAAGGATTTATTTATTAAAGTTATTTAAAGGAAAGGTGATGTAACACACTGATAGACATTCCTCTGTTCCAAGTTTTGTTGAGTGTGTTGCAATCATCAAATTCTAATTAAGTGTAATAATACAATGCAATGGGTAAGTAAAACTACTGAAAAATCTTCTCTTTTTTACTTTTGTCACTACTTAAAGGTTCATATAAATTAACATATCAAAGATTTTTGTTTTTATTGCCCTTTTGAAAATATCTTAACTTTTCTGTAATAGGTCACTGTTACAAATTATTTTCAGCGACTAATTTTTACAAAGCTGAAAATGGTGAGAGAAATTTTACCATTTACCCCATATGTGCAGTTAATCAAGTTAGGACCATAAGTATTTGGACAGTGCAAATTTTTTTCTTGTAATGGCTCTGTACACCACCACAGTGGATTTGTAATGAAGCAGTGATGGTGTGATGGAGGTGTAGTGTTAATTCAGGGGCTTTAATAAAGGTATTACATTAATCTTTCAGGAATTTAACATAATTAAGTTTCTGAAATGCAGGTTCATGGCCAGGTGTAGCTTGTTTCCTTGTTATTCCATCCCAGATTAAGCAGATCAGAATGTATGAGATTGATTTCAAGTACTTAATTTTCATTTTTGTATGAATATGAAGAGCCAAGGTGTGAAGGAGGCTGTTATTTTGCTGAAAAAATCCAAACCTATAGGAGAGATTTTTAGAACTTTTAAAAGTGTCCTGATAAATGATTTCAGAAGTTCTTAAAAAGAAGGAATGCACTGGTGTGCTTAGGAACAATAAAAGGATTGGGTAACTATGGAAGACAAATAAAATGAGTGATTAAAGAATTCTATCTTTGGTGAAGAAAAATACCTTCATAAGCCAAGTCTAGATCTAGCCAACTCAAGGGCACTCTTGAGGAGGGTAGAGTATTATTGTCGAAGTCTGCAATCAGGACATACCTTCATGAATATAAATACAGAGGGTTAACCTCTAGATGCACACCACCGGTAACGCTCAAGAACAGAAATGCAGGAATAGTCATCTTACAAAGCCTGCCCAGTTCTGGAATAGAATACGATTTTTTGACATTTAAAACCAAGATAAACTTGTACTAGAATGATGGGAAGAGAGGTTTGGAGAAAACAAAAAACAGCTCGTCACATGAGGCATACTACATCATATGTCAGTCATGGCTGTACTCTATTTAGGTTCAGCCAAATGCTGCAAAACTGATTGGAATGTGATTCACAGTGCAAATGGATAATGACACAAAACACTGCAACAGAAGACCAAGAATTTCTCAAAGCAAAGAAAATACAGACTTTAGATTGTCATTGACCTCAAATAATTTTCTTCCGTATATTAAAACAATACTTTAAATGTTTTTTAGTTTGTCAAATTTCATCTAAGGCTCTGAAAATAGAGGGACTATGTGTAAAAATGGCTATAATTCCTGAAAGCTTAATGTAATTGGAAACTCCTTGAATTCCACTACACTTCCGCCACACATTGAATACTTCATTTTAAATCCATTGTGGTGGTGTCCAGAAGCAACAAATTTACACTGTTCAAATACTTATGTAACTAACTGTAGCTACAGGTGAAGAGGATAATTGTAACAGTCACTAAAAAGTCTGTTATTTTCTAGGGGTGTAAATTGGGGTGTAAAATTTTATTAGGTGTCAATCTGATCAGATTATTTGATTGCCAAGCATCTGATACATTTTTGTTACCTTAAAATCTGCAGCAATGTGATTCGGTTAGATGAGTGTTGATTTATTTGGTTCGTACTGGGGTCTGCAGCCAGTATGAAATACGATGAAATTTCACACCATCAACATTTCCATGAAGTCACACATGCAAAAAATAAAAATGTGAGTATTTAATTATGATTAAAAGACAAATACAGGATTCTAGTCATAAGCAAACACAACTTCATGGTACAGAACACTGCACAGTAAAATGAAGTAAAATTACTTGTGGAATGAACACACGTTGATTTTTAGGGGTAATGTTACATTTACAGCATTTAGCAGACGCTTTTATCCAGAGCGACGAACACTGCTTAGTAGTCCATGTCTGTTATTCTGTCTGTAAGGCTAAACCCATCAACAGCTGTTGATCATACTTTGTATGCTATTATACTTTCGTGTGCTATTTTGGTTGATGCAGCAATAGAGATTGATTGTGTTCCACCCCTAGTAATTTCTTACAGTTCTCTGTTGTTTGAACCAGATTAGCTTTCCAAAAATAAATCACAATACATGTGGTCAGTGAAAAGAGTTAAAAAATGCAAAACTATCTGTAGTATACTTTTGATGAATCTGTGGATACAGGTTTTTTGAATTTATATGATATCAAGATATGGACTTCTTTCACTGTTTAATGTAAGAGTCTAAGTTGTAACACTGTTTAAATGAAACGATGTGAATGCTTTGGCCTGGCTACATCTAACAGTGCTTTTTGCATGCTCACAAACATTGTTCTGTTACAGCCACCAAGAAGGCAAATAAAAATAATGTGAATTCTGGCTTTTACATAAAACTCAGTATTCAAAAATTGTATGATAAAGTATTTTAGATGTTTAGTTTTATGCTGAATCTCCCATTTATGTCAACATTTTCTAAAGATATTGCTAAGGGTATAATATCTGAAAATGATCTGAAATTTATTTTAGTATATTAAATCACTAAATATCCATGTGAGCCCTGCTGGCCCCTACCACAAAAGTTATGAACTGCACTGCATGCATTATACAGTTAAGATGCATTAAGTTTTGTGCCTTCATTTTAAGAAATGCAAAAACATTTGAGTTTTCTGAAAAGCTCACAAATAATTTATGTGGCTTTTTTTTAGGAGGACTGCAACATTCAGAATGTTTGGGCGATGGGCGGACTGAGTATTCTTACAACAGTTCCAATTACACCTGATTGTGTCTGTCTGCTCTGTGCTAGTAAAGGTCATCATGATGTAAGCAATTGAACAGCCAACAATAGGAAATAAATGCATTATTGTTAGACACATGTCTATCCGCATTTTTATTTTGTGTGTAGACCAAACCATGTGGTAGATAATATTTATTGAATCGTAGAAGCCTTAATTAAGGTTAAATTTGTGTAAATTAGATTTTTTTATTTTTATTTTTTTGTGGATCAGTGGGATTAACTAAAAAGCAGTATAAAAAGAAACATTTAGTCCACCAGCAATGTGTTTCACCTTAAAAGATTTTAAATTGCATGCATTTTGCTAATTTCTTTTAAAGAAATGTGTCTTTTAAAATTTGCGTTTTTAATTAAGCTTCTTTGTTTTGCAGATGGTTTTTTGTCAGATGTGCTGTGAGCCCTTCCACCGCTTCTGTCTTCCAGTTGATGACCGTCCACAAAAAGACAACAAAGAGAACTGGTGTTGTAGGCGTTGCAAATACTGCCATGTCTGTGGCCGTAAGAGCAAACATGGAAAGGTACCAACATGACCTTACGTCATTACTTAATAGATTTCATTGCACTTCAGTTCAACCAGTGGTGGCACATTTAAAAAACAGACTTAATATCAAAAACTGTAAATACAAATAATTTTTATCCAGTGTTTGATTGCACCAAATCCAATTCAACTAATTAAATTTAGTTATGCCCTCTTTTCTAATCAGTCATACAGTTGATCAGTGTTACGCAGTGATAATCCTAATGTGCTCAGAAAGGTGTATGTACATAATCATGCAGTGTGACTTGTGGCACATCTCACCATTAATTCAAGAAAACCAAAAATTGTTTTAAGGGGATAGAGTATGACTGTTGCACATACGTTTCTCTTTATCAATATTACAACAATCATTGCATTCTATTTAATATTTAGGGTTTGTAGAGCGCCTTAACCTTAAACTGATACATTGGTCTATTTTCTTTAGCCTGTTTTACAGTGTAGAATGTGCTTGTATTGCTACCACCCATCCTGTCTTGGACCCACCTATCCCAAACCTGTCAAATGTAATATGCCTTGGGTAAGTTTGAACTGCTCTCTAGTTTTGTGTAAACATTGGAGTATGCATTCAGTTTTCATAGGGATGCATGATGAAATCAGAATCATAACAGTATTAATAGAGTTTAGCTTGAAAAAATATCTGCATCAGACAGATGTTTAGATTGACCAATATTTCTGACCAGTGTTTGCTTATCCATTTATCACAGTCTGGAGAAACAGAAAGTTTTCTCATTTTACCCAGGTTTTAAGCTTGAGTAAATTAATATAATTTATATGCAAATTATATGTTAATAATCCAGGTAGACATATTCCAAACATGAAACATCTCTGCATCTGTTTACAAATCCAACATTGATGCATTACTAATTCCCCTGTTGGTGTAATTGCAATAGTTGTGTATTGTATTCTTTAATGCCTTGTTTCTGTGTAGGTGTGTATGATGTGTATTCGGTGCAAGAGCTGTGGGGTGACACCAGGGAAGTCTTGGGAAGTGTCTTGGAACAATGACCTAAATCTCTGTCCTGACTGCAGCAACCTCCATAGCCAGGGTACTGCCTTCTACTACAGTAATGAAATACTACTGCTGATATTTGATTTTTTTTGTTTGTGATATTAGCACGTTTTGCTCATATAAGTCATTTGAAGTTGGATGCTTACACAGTCATGTTTGACTGATTTGGAAATGGATGTGTGAAATCTGTGTGTTTTCACCAAAAGTTGCTGCATCAGGCTGGCATGAATAGGGATTGAAATTTCATTCAAGAAGACTAATATATTGTATATTATCACTGAGAACAATTAGACTAAGACAGTGAGACTGACAAAGACTCTTCTGCTTTTTAATGGGTGTTGGAGGCAGTGGTGGCCTAGTGGGTAGGACACTGGCCTTGGGACCTGAAGGTTGCAGGTTCAAGTCCCAGCGCAGACACTACTGAGGTACCCTTGTCCCACTACAGTGCTCCACGTCTTGGAAGTCGCTTTGGATAAAAGCGTCAGTCAAATGAATATATGTAAATGTAAATGGATTGCATTACATTACCGCCACCTTCACAAGAACAGGCTGATAAAATAAGGGCACATATATACATATCTTTATGCCCCTGTTGTCTTAAAATTATAAGATAAGAACTTTAATAATCCAGAGAGAAATTCCTGTGCCTTTTACATGCTCAGTGCAACAAAGATAGAAATGCAGTGAAAAACAACACTATAGTTAAGAACATAAAAATTCAAACATTAAAAATGAAAAGTAAATAAAAACAAAAAATAAAGCAAACACAAAGTGCAGATATAGAACAGTTTACTTAAATCTGTGAAAAAATATACATTCATGGTATGAATATGTAAGTGTGTGCACTGTATATACAGTGGGACAGATGTGCAAACAGACCAAAAGCGATGTAGTGATTTATAATATTAATAATAATTGAAAATTGATTAAAAAAAAAAAAAGATGATGTAGGTGAAGTAGGAACAGTAAATTATGGATACTACTACAAGAAACAAAAACATGGAATATTAATGTATGTATTGCATTTATAGATGTTATAGTTGTTTCTAAATGTCCCTCAAACAGACAAGAGTTATACAGCCTGATGGCAACAGGTATAACAGATCTCCTTTAGCACTCAGTTCTGCACCTCTGAGCAATTACTTTTTTTACTGTGTGCGCGCTGCTGAGACCAATCAGGATGGCAAGCATGGCAGTGGGATGGATTGTTTATGATGTTGAGAAGTTTTCTCAGCATTCCGTTCTCAGACACCTCCAGCAGGGTCTCAAGCTCCCCTCTCAGAACTAACCTGCCTTTTTGATCAGCTTGTTCAGTCTGTTGGTATCAGCACCCATCACCCTGCTGCCCCATAACACTGCCACATAAAAGAACACACTTGCCACCATGGAGTGATGGGACATAAAGAGCTTGCATAAACTAATAAAGGATTTTATTAATTTAACAACTATTCCCTTTAATATTTTAACAACCCATATCTAGTCATAAACTAATTAAAGTTCCTCTTTGTCATTTCACTGGAAGATGTGTGGATCAGACGTACTGCTTAGAAACAAAAATAAGTATGATCCTTGTTTAAGGCTGGCTTTATTTTTTGGACCATGAAAAGCTAAGAGGGACACAATGTTTTTCTGTAAATTATGCACCAGCCTGTTTACAGTATTATTTAGAGCAATTAAATACTCATCAGTTGCATTAGTCTTTTTATTTGCAAATGCCAACGTTTCCTTGTTTCTCAGACCCATTTAGTGTTGCTCTTTGATCGAAAATGTAATTGGCTGGTTCAGAAGCCAGAAAAAGTGGTTAGCTGGAAATATGAAAAGGACCACTTGTCACAGCACTAACTTGTATATGTACTTACTGCTAGAAGTAGTTTTGGTGGCATAATGTTAATGTTTGGAATTGTTTCCATGATTTTGCAGGGAACTTCTGCACAGTTTGTCTAAAATGCTACCAAGAGCATGAATTTGACCGCAAGATGATGCAGTGTGCTCGTTGTGCTCATTGGGTACATCCCAAGTGTGAAGGACTTACAGGTTAGTGTCTTAGTGACCCTGTTTGTGTGTCTTCTAAAAAAAAAAAAGTTAGATTATGATGCTATGAATCTATTCAGTGAGCTGAAATATAATACCTATAAAATGAAATTATTTTTCATGAAAATCACAGCGACTTCCACAGTTGTAATTTAATTTTGACCCAAACGTTCATTTTAAATGCAGTTAAAAATAATATCTCTTTTATTTTACTTCAGTTTCTGCGCTTTTATTTCAGTGGATGTTTTTTTTCATATAATCGTGCAGTCTGGTGTAGTTGAATCTAAGGCAACTGGACTGTTCTTTAAGAAAGGCAACTGGACCGTGGTACTTTCTTCAAGGAAATACAACAGTCCAGTTGCCTTAGATTCAACTATGTCTGACATGATTACCTGGACAAGTGAGATTCTCCACAGACATAATCATGCAGTAAAAACAAATTCAGCTGCTTACCTCTCTTAACACAAATTGTTCAATCAATAAACTTTAATTACATTTTTGTGTATGCTGTCTTTTCATCTCTCTCCGTAGATGACTTGTATGAGATTCTAAGCAGATTACGGGGGAAGAGTCTGGTGTTTTCTTGTGCTGCCTGCAGTAAGAGTCATCCCAGTGGCTGGAAGGAGGTGGTGCAGGATGTCCTAAGGGATGGTTTGGAGAAGGTCATGAGTGGCTTATTAAACTCTCCCATCTTCTGCCACCTCCATACATGCTCACAGGTACAGTTCTTCACCATTTTTTCTCTCTTTGCTATTCTCACTTTTTCCCATTGCTTTAGCCATGTCTCCTTTTTAGTCTGTAGTAATACTAACTGAAATCTTGATTAGTTGGGGTTGCTTACAGATGTTTTGGTATACTCTGTTTGTTTGTCTGTATCTGAACAGTGTGAGACTTATCCTGATGCTGACCATATAAAGGACAGAAAAAGGGTTTGTGACCTTCGTGCTGTGGAGAGGAAGCTTGAGGAAGGCCTGTACACTTCACTGGTGAGTCAGGTCAACTGAGTGCATTAAAGCAAGAAAGAGCTGAAGTACCAGTTCCCATCAGTCATAGATTAACTCTAGAGGTGGATGATAAATATATACAATATTTATCATGGTTTTTTTCTGTCAGATGTAGTAAAGGACTGTATTGCAGAAATTAAGTACAAATTGGCATTCGTTTTTTAGTCTGAGCATTAGATCAGTCATAACTAAGCAAACTTACAGTTCCACCTTAAATAGAACCACTATTTTTTACTATGCCTAATATGGCAAAACATTACATTATGAGTGCTGCACTATACATTATGTAGAATCAAAATTCTAGCATGGAAAACCTGGAGTAGTGTAGCAGTGGACCAAGAAGTTGGTTCTTCATTCGGTAGTCTGGTGAAGCTGAAAATTTTTTATTATTATTTATTTATTTATTTATTTTTACAGAAAGGGTTTCATGAGGATGTGGTGAAGATGTTGATAAAGAAGCTACAGGAAGAAGAATGTCTTCCAGAAGAGCACAGACTGACTGCCCAAGCCAGAATCTTCTATTTAAGGGTATGCTAAACTGGTCAAGTAAAGAAATAAATGTATATGTATGTATGTTAGTTGATTAATGTTGGATTTCATGTCTCAATTCTTTTTAGGATAATGGAATTATTTAACAAATTCAGATTGCTTATTTTTTCCTTTTCCTATGGTTCATGTAACAGTAAAAATGTAATTTTTTTAAACTTGTATCTACAGATGTGAATTAATTTGTGAGATCTGGCTAGTGTAGCTTTCCTCTCTTAGACATGCAAACATAAGCAGTTGTCTTGTATCCCCTTGTGGAGAAAGTTAAAACCACTAAGCACTGCTTAATAATGACTAGTAGATTTCCTATGTCATAATATCCTATATTTGCGCTGTAGACAATAAAGTTATAAATTGAGGACATTGTTTTTAACCGTGCAATCAGTTTTAATTGTAATCACGACGGCTGTAGTGTGCCTGCCTGATGCTCTTTAGGTATAACACCTTTAATAAAAAGTGTAGTGTTACTTAAATATTAAAAAGTATTATTAAGTATTTGCTGCATTTTGCTAATTTGTATCAGTCTTCTATCATCTCTAACTTTGACCTTTTGCTTTGTTCTTGAAGGCTGTTTTTATTGTGCTGTAATAAAGTACACAATTTAATTATTCGGAGGATCAAGTGGCAAATTTCATACAATGCCCAGCCCTGCTTGCCCACACAACATGAAAAATTCTTGTTTTCCCTGCTCAATCTGTGTTTTCTTTGCAGTTGCTGGAGCAGACTTTCAGTTGGTTTGATAGTCAGGACCCTACAACATGGAAACCTGTTTTGACAGAATTCCCAAGGTATTTTCTTCTGTACAAAAATCACGAGTGTGCAGGGTTTGAGTATGTTCAGGTATGCTTGTTAAATATGGGAGCATCACAGAAAAATCATTAAGAAACAAGCCAAGTTTATTTGTATAGCACTTTTTACAACTGACGTTGTAAAAAGAAACACTTGTCACAAGTATGGCACTAAACAAGGGTTGAGTAATGCAGGACATAGGTCTGGTGTAAATTAACAATAGCAATAAATATTGTCTCACTCAAGTAAATTTGCAAATGCAAAATTGTTGTAAATGCATTTCCATAGTTTAGATGTGAGTGTAAATATGAAAAAAAATGTCTACTGTTACCAGTATACTATTGCAGTTGGAAGACTACTTATAACTTCAGAACATTTAGAACAGTCTAGCCTTTTATTTAAAGCAGTATAGCTTTTTGTCATGTTTAACTTCTAGCTTTATCTATTTAATTACTATAGAGATTAAGGCACAAATAAATGCTTTGCTCACTATATTTGTTTTACAGCAGTATGCTGCCGGGGGCAATAATTCCACCCTCTGATGAGCATAGTTACGCCCAGTGGTTGGAAGAACAAGACCATGCCAATATCAGGGCATTGGAGACCCAAGAAAACAATTGTTTAAAAGCACAGGGTAAAAATTTTCTGACTTTAAAATCTGTTTTTCAATGAAAAATCTAATTCCTTTTACACCAGTGTTTTGTACCAAAATCTGTGGAGCACAATGCTCTTGCTTAAGTTGTGGATTTAAGCAGAAGTATCAAGTTTTAAATGGGGGATTTTTTTTTTTACCTTTGTTTAAGGCGATTCATAATGCTACACACCCCAACTTTAAGGAGCTTTGTACTAACTTTGGACAATATACATTTTTTTCCCTTTAAAGCCATTAAATAATGGACTTCCTACAGACTGATTTTTAACTTTTCTTGTGAAGTTCAAAAAATTGATTGTGGTTGAATTGGTCAGTCATGCGTACATTAACTGGACTTAATATTGCAATTCTGATATATGCCTTTTTTATTGTATATGTTTACGTGTGCTGGGAATGCAGATGTTAGCTGTTCATTATTTTTCATGTTTCATTTTTTCATGTTTGAGAATAGGCCTTGATTTAAAAAAAAAAAATTAAACTAAACAAAACTATGCATGTATGGAATGATTGATATATATATATATATATATATACACATACATACATACAGTGGGTACGGAAAGGATTCAGACCCCCTTCAATTTTTCACTTTTTTGTCATATTGCAGCCATTTACTTAAATCATTTAAATACATTTTTTCCCTCATTAATGTACAAACAGCGCCCCATATTGACAGACAAAAAAAATTTTTTGAAATTGTTGCAGATTTATTAAAAAAGAAAAATTGAAATATCACATGGTCCTAAGTATTTAGACCCTTTGCTGTGACACTCATATTTAACTCAGATGCTTCCATTTCCTCTGATCATCCTTGAGATCACCTTAATTTGAGACCAGCTGTGTTTGATTATACTGATTGGACTTGATTAGGAAAGCCACACACCTGTCTATATAAGGCCTTACAGCTCACAATGCATGTCAGCTCAGAGACAGAAATGTGGCAAGGCACAGATCTGGCCAAGGTTTCAAAAAGCTTTCTGCTGCACTTAAGGTTCCCAAGAGCACAGTGGCCTCCATAATCCTTAAATGGTATTGAGACCAAGATAGAACTTTTTGGCCTTAATTCTAAGCGGTATGTGTGGAGACAACCAGGCACTGCTCATCACTTG
>JBBPDA010167418.1:0-17742 GCA_037974385.1 Arnoldichthys spilopterus | reverse complement strand
ACCTGCCGGAATCAAATTCCTTGTATGTGTTCACTCACATACTTGGCCAATAAACACGATTCTGATTCTGATTCTTTCAATGCAAGAAGCCATGACTAAATGAAACTGAAAGTCACTCCAAACCTCAAAAAAGGGAACAAAGCTGCCTTTAAACACTGTCCAGTTATTGTTTGTATGTGAATAAACAATGCAAAAATCACAAATTGTTTAGAAACATATTTTTGCACCACAACTATTCATGTGAAAATGATTTTCGACTACGTCATTCCATAACTTTCTTCTTCCTAGGTCATTCCTTAGTGCAAGATACTTAGGATCATTGTCCCCTTGAAAGAATCAGCTGTTGTTCAACTTTTGGACAGATGGCTTTTTGGACTCTCTTCCACCACTACTTGATATAATGTAGAATTCATTACTGAATCAAAGAATCTACCAAGACCTTGAGCTGTAACATTCAAATGTTAATCAAATTGTAACATTTCCACCATCATGCTTCACAGCTGCTTTGTGGTACTTCTTCTGATAATTTGTCTTTGGTCAAAGCCACACGTGTACTGTTACTGTGACCAAATAACTTTATGTACATTATTTTTAAAGGCCTTGTCTTTACTTATATGTTCTTTGGAAAACTGTAAACTTGCTCTAATTTTCTTTTATGGAGAGCACAGGTTTTCCTGAATGTCTCACACGCAAATTTGTCCAGTCAGTTCTTGATTGTGACTGTGTGCACTTTCAGACCAACAGTTACCTGTAGATCCTGTGATGAAATGTGGTTCTTGTTGCCTTCTTTTCACATAAATTTGACAAATTGGCACATTGGTTTAAAATCTATTCCACTTATTAAAAAAAATACAAAAAATAATTTAGAGATTTTTTAAAATTCCTTGCCAAGCTTACAGCTATCCACAGCCTTTTATTATGAAGTCCTTAGAGAGTTCTTTAGATCTTGATATGATGACACCACACATTTCAAAAGCAAAAAGAACACCAGACCCTGTTTTGCTTTTTCTGATTCCTCAAAACATTTACTTGGAATCTAAGAGACAAACTTTTTTTCAAAAAATAAAATTCAAACACTGACTTTGGCTAGACTGCTTCCAATTGAATTCAAGACCTTGACTCTTAAAGTGGGGCAGCATGGTGGCACAGTGGTTAGCACTGATACCTCACAGCAAGTAAGCCATTGGTTACATTTCTAACCAGAAAAGCCAGGGTCTGTTCTGCATGTTCTATGGATGTTCTCCCTGTGCCTATGTGGGCTTTCATCAGGAGCTCTTGTTTCCTCTCATAGTCCAAAGAACAGATGCCAAATTGTACCCTTGGTTTGACTGTGCTTGAGTGTGCTTGTCTGTGTGCCTGCCCTGTGAGGACTGGTAATCTGTCAATGGCTTTTCTCCACCTTCCACCATTTCCATGCTGGCATAGGCTCCAGCATCCCCTGTGACCCTGGTTAAGGAGCTCAGAAAATAAATAAACTTTATAAAATGCTTTAGAATTTCAGAAATATTCTGGGAAGTCCAAGCATGACTTGATTTAGGGGATATTAGATCCACACCTGACAAAGCAGAAAACACACTAATCCTTGTGTCTGGTCTGATTATTTGGGATGCCAATATCAGATACAGTAATGATTGGTTGGGTAATTTATTTAACTTACTAAAGCATGTAAAATTAAATAGAGAGCAAAAAAGAGATAAATAGTAATAATCACATTATTGCCATTTGAGAAACTGCACTAAGTATGAAAGATTTTGAAGATAATGTACATACAGGACTGTGCAAAATCTCAGATCCTCTGAAGAAACAATAATAAATAAATAAATAAATAAATACATAAATCCTATTGTTTGCATTGTTTATGTTGGCCTAACAATTTCCTGTGCTTACCTGAAACAAATCCATGATTTACAGTTATCATCCAGGCCCAATCCAAGAAGATTACAATAAACTTTTTTGAATCTTTAAAATAAACACCCCCTTTACTTAAATAGTTCATTTTAGACCTAGATATGCTAAAATTATTAATAAACTAAAAGGTTAAACTGTACAGCACTCTAAACACAAAGTCATGGTGGTGTTCATCGATCAATTATGATTTTAATGAAGTTAATCAACAACAAAGCACTAACAGTGGGCCACCCATGCAGGACGATCAGGAATCAAACCCATGTCTTATGGTTCACTTTATGTTCATTTGTGTATATCATATATCTTATCATTATCAAATCAGATTATCAAACCTTTTTTTTCTTTATTAGCTACGTGCCATTCATAGTAGTTTAACAGTAATTATTAAATAATTAGGAAGTTACTGACATGCTGATTATTATAATGATTACTATTACTCTTTTATTTATTTACTTATTTATTAATATTGTTAGCTCTATACACAGCAGGAAGCATTTCATGTCAACTTACAAATTCTTCTGTAAAAAGTATGACAAGCACTTTGAATATATAGATTTCTAGAGCTGAGTATTATATATATTTTCTATTTAAGAAGCTATTGTGCAGTCCGGGTTAAACGTTTAGAATCTGAATTTTTAGGGGTCAGCACATCACCTGACAATTTTAAGAACCTAAAGACAGGTCCAGGTACAGCATGACGCCCCCTCGTACTTATAACACACTTTGGAGGAAATCTAGTAGTATAATCTTTTTTTCCCATCTCAGAAGAAAGGACAATGAGTTAGTAAATTTTGAATTATTCACAGTTACAGAAACACAAATAACAGAGCAAGAAAAAAAAATGTTGTATTAACAGACTGTCAGAGGACTTAATAAGCACTTTTGGAATATAGGAACTTTTTCATAGTTTTTAGAACCGTTGGAAAAAGTTTCCCCTTTTTTGTTTGTTTGCACTGCAGGAACCAAGAACAATTAAAGTTCTTAGAACAATATTTTGAGGGACTATTTTAGGACCTACTTTAGCATCAATACTTCCTCACACTAGAGCAATACTTTCTTGCACTAAAGTGACTGGTCCAGATGAAAGTGTACAGAGATTCACAGTAGGTAGTTCCAGAGCTGTTTGGTCCAAAGCACCTATTGAGACCACATGGAATTACAAGCCAAAAAATGTTGGAGAAATTTTCTGTATGCCTCATTTTTCTCATCCATTGTGTGATGTTTAAAACATGCTGTAGATGGCAGAAAAAAGTTTTTTTTTTTTTTTTTTTTTTTTGCACAGGGTGAAAATCAGGCCCTATGCTAGAACAGCTCTTCATTTCAAAACCAGGCAGCTTGCTGTGTTCCACTGCTTTTTTATATATATTTTCATATTTGACTCATTTCTGCTGAGTCTCATGGGTTCCTTTCACAAAAGAAGGCATCCATATTTATAATTTTTATGATTTTAGCTTGCATAAAAGCAAAAGTGAATCTGCATATTTTCTTCTTTGTAAAATATGCACAACTGTAACTGAGCATTTAACCCATGGAGTTTTTGTTTAGCTATGGCTGTAGTGTGAGAGTGATGTACTGAATTACTTAATTAATTAAATTATTAATTAAATAATAATTAAACTATGTAAATGTTCTCTCAAATCTTCTTAGGGTAACTGTGTTCAGGCTAAATCATTAGTGGATCACCCATAAAGCACAGCGGGACATCCACATGTCATGAAAGATATTATATGTATTTTGATATATAATTCATGAAGTCTTAATTACATCCAACAAAAAGAAACACTCATTTTTTCATCCTGAATAAAATTAATGGTTGACATGTTCATCTTTCTATCTACCTGCCTGCTCACATTTTTCTCATGTACTAACTGCATGTGATCACCAGAGTCTTCCACATGTCAGGTCAGATGGACATGTCAGATAAAGCTAACAAGCACAATAGCAGAGAAACTACCTTCAGCAGCTATCAGTTGAGAAAGAAGACATAACTTAAAAAAACATACAACCAAAACAATTTCAGATACAGCAAGAAACAAAACAGAGTGGCTTTTCCACAATGGCAAAACTGAAGGAAGTGTGCTGTTTTTTTCCTGAAAGTGGACAAAATAATGTCTTTTTGACTGTGTTTTGATTTAAATATGATTCAGTTGGGTCTGAAATTTAAAATAAACATGAAAGCATTTACAACAGTATTTAGACATTCTGCTTTTTATTATATTTCGATGCATTTTTAGCATCTGTCTGATGTCCTTTGGGCATAAACATATACAAAGTTTGTTCATTTTGACATATTACATAAAAAGATGCTTTTTACAACCCAGCGTTAAACAATGTGAAATGTGTTCATAAAGTAATAAAATGAATTACATGTCCAAAAAGAAGGTTTTACATTTATCTCCGTTAATAGCACCAGAAATTGAGAAAAACATTTCTGATTTTGCATAATGTTAAACAAAAGAACTTATCTTGAGTTCTTGGTCATTTGCCTTAGAGTGATGAAATTCACATTTGTCTTTTGTTACTGTTTTGGCTCTGGCTCAGGCCATACTTGGTGATAAAACAGATGGTTGCAGCAAATGTTTACACACCATTAACCAAATATTTCTGTCCAAACAGTAATTACACGATAGTGATGAAGGTTGCAGTACTACATATCAAAAGCTCAATAACAATTAAAAATACTTAAAGAACTGTAACAGCAGTGACGAGGTATAAAGGAACATATTTGATTAAATTGCATGTTTTTTTTTTACCTGTATTTGCCCTGGAAATAGTTTTGTTGCACAGATTGCAGGTACATTTTTTGCTGTTCTAATGAGAAATGAGAACATCACTTTGAAAATATTAACAGCTGATGAGACCCTGCAGATGTGCACTTCTTTCTTTTTTACTCCCCAACTGTTTGCAAGTTGTTTTTTTCCCTCCTCAATGAATGAGTAAGTAAAAAATTTTATTACAATTTTGATATTTAGCATTTTGTATCAATAGCACAATAACCACCAGTAATGTCAGGGCTTTCTACATAAAGGTTTTTTTTTCTGTAGTATTTTGATGAGTCCAGAGTTTGACAAAGTCAATCTACGGATTTTGTCCTATTTGAGGTCCAAACACACCCAAATCAGCAATCAAAGGCATGAGGTGTGCTGAGAGGTGGCATAAAGGAGAAGAGAAATGTGGACCTCAGACAAGAGGACATCAGACACAGGTGGAGGAAGGGTGATGCTTTGGGCAATGTTTTGCTAGGAAATTCTGGGTCTGGGCATTCATATGGACATGATGGTCATTTTGACAAGTGCCACATAACTAAGCATTACTGCAAAGAACATCTCTTAATGAAAATGGCCTTTTGGAGGAGAATGCACAGGCAGGTTGTTTGAGAATAGCTTGAGAAACATAATGAATAGTTCAAGCGGTTGCCCTGATCTTAAATCTTGGTGCCAGATGCTGCAGGACAACCACAGAGGACTGGCACCCTCAAAGTTCTTCCCTTGGCAGGTTGGAGCTATTTTGAGGACTGTTTTGACAGCACAAAGAGGTCAAAAACATTTTAGGCAGATCATTATAATGTTTCAGCTCATTGGTTTATAGTCACGTATGCCCGTTTCTATTTTTAGAATTGTAACTTGAATCAATGGCATTTCTGTACAGGGAAAAGCATCAAAAGTGTCTGTGGTATTCAGAGATATTCTGCAGATACAGCAGATGTGGCTTGCCTTGAATAACACTATTTTTTTTTAACCAAATGTTAACCAAATTTTGGCACATTTGTTTCAGCTTGTTTACTGTTGGATTGTAACTTTACATTTTTTGAGGTTGGTGCTGAAATCATGACTTGATAAAACAGATAACAGCAGCACCTAGAAGTAAATGCGGCATTTCGAAATCAGCCTGCTTACATCTGCTTTGTTTTTGTTGAAACGCACACAGCATGTAACATGATCAGATAATTTTGTCATGTTTGATTTTTGGCCATCTCAATCAGTTAGAAAACACAGCTGTAAGTGAAATGTGTCAAACTTTGGAAAGGAACAGATGTATGTTCACTTTTTGCCTTTCATGACCCAATGAGTAGGAGTTTATACACAGCTTATCTCTGATTCATTCTGTAAAATCTGAGACACACAGTTCCAGTTAAAGACTCTTATAAAATGTTTTTTTTTTTCAATTGACAAGTTGCCAGTATCATTTTAGCAACATTCATAGTCACCTGACCAAAGAAGAGGTAAACCATAACACTGAACAAGATCATTCAGTATAGAAAAAAATCTTAGATTTGAGGCTTAATTAAAAAAATCCCTAAGAATGATCTGTTTACATCCTTTGATAGATCTTACCTTCTCTCTCTCTGCACTTGTGATGCATAGTCAGAACAAGAGGAAAAGAACGGTGATAGAATATTCTGCACCCTACAGGTTTGGAATCACTGACCAAAGTTTGAAATGATTAAAAAAATATTAAAGCAGCATGGTGGCATATATATATATATATTTAGTTATTGCCAAATTTACCCTACACCCCATTACACAATATTTCATTTTTCATATAAACCGATCAGCCACAGCATTAAAACCATTAAAAACTGAAGTTAATGACGCTCTTTATATTATTAGCTTGCTGCACTGGCACCTGTCAGGGGCTGAGACATACTACCCAGCAAGTGAACAGTCTGTTCTCAAAGTTGATGTGTTTGAAGCAGGAAAACAGGAGAGCTTAACCTTGACAAGGGCCAGATGACTGAGTCAGAACATCTCTGAAATGGCAGGTCTTGCGGGGTATTTCTCGTATACAGTGGTTTGTAGCTACAAAAGTGCTCCAGGGAACAAAAATCAGTGAACCAGTGACAGGCTGATTGGCACTCAAGGCTTACTGATGCATGTGTGGGGTGAAGGCAAGTCTGTCTGATCTAATCCAACAAGAAGGGTAGCTCATAAAGTGAATGCTGGCTCTGATAGAAAGGCATCATAGCTCGCAGTGCACAAAAGACAGAGCTGTTTAGGCAGCATGAAGTGGGAACCTACACAATATTCAGCAGATTATGTTAATTTTATGGTTGATCAGTGTCCACAACTTCCTTGTTCTTATTTGCATTATTTTTGTTTGCAAAAATTCTGTCATATTTGAATGTTTTGGTCATGTGAATGGGGCTACACAATTGTAGGCAGGTCATGTTGATGTTATGGCTGATTGGTGTATATGGTATAGTTCACAATTCTTTGAATCTAGGGGCCATCTAGTAAACCAGCCCACTTTTTCTCTGGTCTTGAGTATTAATCAAGGATGCATCATCAATGGAATGAGTTGCACAATACAAAACATGAATAAACAATAGTAAACAGATGGCTGATCAACAATGACACACTCACTAATATCATTATTGTTCACAAGTCTCATTACACTTTTCAGGTTCTGGACCAGTTTATTTTTGGTTGAAATAGTCCTAACACTTCAAAATTTGGTGACCAAACAGAGCTGGTTTCCTATCGGTAGAAATGGGGTGTAAAAGCTATTGTAGCACAATTTGCTGAAAAAGTGAATGCTGGCTCTGATGGAAAGGGTTTAGAACACACAGTGAACCAGTCTGCTGTGTATGGAGCTGCATAGTTGGATCATGCTGAACCTTGTCCAACTTCAGAAGCACCTACAATGGGCATGTGAGCATTAGAACTGAACCATGGAGCAGTGGAAGAAGGTTGACTGGTCTGATTAGTCAGAATCTGCTGCATGTAATGAAATGTCTTGGTCTGAGATACCACAGCATACCTTCAGAGGTCTTGTGGAGTCCATGCGCAAGGGGTATCTACACAATATTAGGCAGCTGGTTTAAATGTTATGGCAGAAATATATAAAATTAAAATGAATGAATAAATGAATAAATAAATAAATATAAAGACAATCATAGAACAAATAAAAAGGACATTTTTGTTGCATTTTGATTCAGAGTGGACATATTTATGTAAAATGTGAGGCTTATAAATAGGATATTTATTTTATTGCGTTGTATACATATAAAAAGCAATTATGAATATATCTTTGATTATGTTTAGGTTAGGTTTAAATAAACATGGGGAATTAAAAATAAATAAAAAAAAAATACAAGTATAAACAATAAATACAAGTATAGACATTAAAAAATGAATAAAATGAATAGTTTACTTCAAATTAATAAAGCCTTTATATATGAGGTTTTTTTTTTCAGTTACTGAATAATTTTTGGAATTTGGAATTTTATTTGGATTTATTTGTTATATCCTGTTTTAAAATACTATAGCTAATATAACTGGGACCTGAAAAGACATGACAATAAATAAAGTATACCCTGTATCTTCCATTTAACTTGTAATTGTTTCTTTAATAGTTGAAACAACTGTAGTATTATGTTTTTACTGAATAAAACTACAAGAACTACTGATCAGTGATTCCAAAGTAGTGTGCAGTAGTGTAACAAATTGAACATAGAGTGCATCAGCAGATACGAAAGTGCAGAATCTCCCAAAGTTCATTTGAATGTCAGATGCAGGTGGTACGTTGGCGTGTATATGCATGCTCAACCCACGTTAACCAGTGCCAATTAAAATTCTGAAACTGTTATATGGCCACACTCACAAGATAACAGGAGGTCCTGTCCTTATATGTTTGTGGATTTGTCCATATACATTTTATATCTGGCAGTATCAAAACATTTGAGGCTTATTTCTTCCTGTGTAGAAGTAGAAAGCATGCTAAGCAGCTCTCCATGCAGAATGATTTAAACAAAGACCCCATCCTTCCACATATCTTTCCATTGATTGTTGCACAAATGCAACCTGTTCTTTGTTTTTGCTCACACTCTAAAACTGACTCTCCAGGGTTTTCTCACTCTAAAGAAAGTCACTCTGCATTTCATTGGACAACTGGCTGACTGCCACTTCACTGTGTGTTGATCCAGTGAGGATCAGTACTGTTCTTTGCATTGTAATATCCATGCACTGATTTTTACTACCATCTGGACAGTGTCTGCAGGTCTGATGGCTCTCATGAAGTCCATTGGAGAGCCGGGTGGAGTGGCACTCCTCTTTGCCATGCTCCAAAGAATGGCATGTACTTTTCCCTGCTGCTTTAGGTTGGCACATGCATGGACACAACGTCCGCTTGCACTTGGCAGCATCCCTGTACAGGGACTTACGGAAGTTGGGCTTGAAGCCCAGGTAGACCATCGGGTTGTAAAGGGTGGAGGATTTGGCGAACATGGCAGCGATGGCAAACGCTACAGGAGGGATCATATCTGGACTCACAAAGGCTGCCCACATGGACACAGCAGCGTATGGACTCCATGCCACCAAGAAGCCTATGCACACAGCCACCGAGAGCTGTGCAGAGTAAAAATAGTCAAGTAGAAACATCAACACAAAGACACAAGGATTCCTTATGACAGTGATGTTATCTTGTAAATTTTTTTTTACCAAGAATCATACCTTGACGATGAGGGTTTGGGCATTGACGATTTTGTTCTGGGGGGAGACGTGCTGCTGCACAGCCTGTCGGGACCCCCGCACCGTCATTAGGATGAAGGCATAGGACAGGAAGATGATGGTGCATGGCACGATGTAGCAGAAGAAGAATAGGCAGATGATGTAGGACATTGCAGGAAGGCTGTGGTTAGGTGCGTACCAGTCGATACAGCAGGCTGTTCCATATGGCTCTGAGCCATACTGACCCCACCCTGACAAAGGTCCAACAGCGAAAATGGCAGAGTAACACCAGACCCCCAGCACTAACAGGAGGGCATGGGATGAAGAGAACTTATTACCTTAAAGAAGAAAGAAAGAATTTCCAAATTTCAGATTCCAGTTTTTTAATTTCCAGTTTTTAATTTATATTTAAACAGTTCAAGTGAATACCCAAAGGAAAATAACAATAATATTATTTTACCAAAAACTAAAAAACATGTACATTTCTTGGGGAAAAGTTATTTTCTGGGAACTAATGTTAACATATAATTTTCCTGCAGTAAAGAAAATAAACTAAGCATTCACAGTTAAGACAATAGTTCCTGCAGGAACCTAACTGTTGTTGCTCTGTTTCCAGTCCTTCTCTCCAATTTATTCCAAACCAGCTGGATGGAGCTAAAGTCTGCTCTTCAATGATTTCAAACCACTGTCCAGTTCTGTTCTTCTAATGTTCTGGCTTGTTATCTTATTGTTGTTAAGATATTGTCTTATCTTATTGACCAATCAATCTGTCTGTATATCTATTTATTCCTCACCATTATGATCATGATATACAGTACTACGTCCTGCAGTACAGCATTGTACTAGTAATGCTTTAGAGAGTGTAAGAACAATTTGCTCTAACTCTGCCTTTATTCAGACAAATGAATGTGTAAGTAATCAAAATAAGTTGGGCCACCTTGTTTGCACTGACTTTCAAAGCTTATTTTATTTTCATTGCTGCAGGACAGCTCTTAGTTAAGCAGTTTCTTAATGCTTGAAAAAGCCTATTTTCTAAGGAAGAAATATGATATTCTGATTTTTCTTTTGGTGACTGTCACGATGGAGGTAAGGCAGGAAACCAGTGCGGTTAACAAGGAGTCTTTATTTTCACAACTGCCACTCCGGTGCTCGGTAAGAGAAAACCCCAAGAGGAGCTCGGTGACAACTGTCTTCACTGGGGCTGGGCTCCGCTCAGTTTGTGAAATGTTCCGTATCCTTGTGGTTAGCACTTAGCTAAGCGCTTGCAACGACTACTACTAAAATCTAACAGCTGAAATTTCAACAAAGACAAAAATAGGGTGTTTTAGAATTGTTTGCATGTTAGATGTCACCCTGGCAAAAATGTCCTGAAATTGTTCTCTCTTGGTCAAATGATAACACTAAATCAAATCAAATTTCAGCACATTTAATGAATACCCCCGAAACCTTTGGTGATAAGATTTTTTTCGCAGTGGCTAATAGTGATAATAATAATGATATTAATAATAATAATGACTATACATAATAGCCTTGTGTAACTACAAAATTACAATTACTATTTATTTATAAACACATAGTTTTATTAATTGCTATTTCAGGTCCTTCTATTTTATATTTTGCCATGGATTATAATAAAATAAAATTAAGATATAAATTGATATTTAAAAAAAATACATGAAAACATATTTTTAATTGTTTTCAAACATTTATTTTTTCCTATGTTCTATAATTAAAGATTATTTAAAAATGTAAATATTAGAAATCAATGCATAATGCATAAATGGTACAATCTGCAAAATGCAGATAACAATGTAACTGGTGAGAGATACTGCAGAAGATCTGTAAATAAATAATTTAAATAAATTAAGATGTACAAGTGGGTCTTCTTATCTCTTGTAGGGAGGGCCCATATAGTAATGGATATTGCCTATTTGAACACTTTCATGCTATAAAATCATATTATTTGCCATTCCAGTTCATTTCTCCTAACTGTGTGTAGGTTTATGCAATATAATTCTAAATCCATGCTAAATTCATTCACAGGTATGGTTTTGCTTCACCATGAATGGACTGTTCCTGAAAGTTCAATTTATATTCAATTTCTTTACATTCAGTTACAGATCGTTTCTTCTGTACATGCAGAAAGACTTGGCAATTGATTGAGAATCATCACTTTACATATGGTGAAAGTGCTCCTAGGTGATTTTAATCAGCTTGATGTGTCAGGTTTATTATAGCCTAAAAGCATGGTATAATTTTTTCTTCAATAAGGTGTGGGAAACTGTTGGCCATCTAGCTTTTAATATCCTCCAGACACTCATTGAGACAGTTCAGTGAGCACATATTTGGGCTTTAGAGATATGTAGAGTTGGGTGTGGAAGATGTAACAAAAATAAACTTTGTACTTTCATGCAATACTACCCCAGGGAAACATATACAATAAAAAGGGGCCCTAATATAAGGCCCTGGAGGACTCCTCAGCCAATGGTAGCAACAGATGACAAACAAATGCCACCATTTGTGAAGAAGGATGGAAGAACAGTGGCCCTTGGCAAAGTTGTTGGAGTTAAATTGTGTTTCACATTTTATATTATATCTTTAGGCTTTTTCTGTTGCCTAATATAAATCCCATTCACAGCCAGATGCCACTGTATTCAGATTATAAATGTTATTCAGTTCACCTGTCAGTAGTCATAATGATATGGCTGATATAGTTTAAAATATCAGTAATTTTAGATAATTCTAAAATAATAAACGTGGATTGGAAATAATGTATTCTGTTTCTTATGAGAAGTCAATTGTTGCTCAACAGGACAGTCATTAAGAAGAGAGAATTAAATATTTCACTGTGTTAACTTTCTTTTACATTGCAAATCAATGATACATTTTGTATATGTAATTAAAATTATGCCACATTAATATCAAATTGCTGTCATTTCCACAAGTTGAATAAAAATGTGGATATGTAATTTTGACAGTATTAAAGAAATTATGTAGCAGAGTTTTTCATACCATGACACAGTATTTTTACTATACCATCCAAGCATAGCTGTTGAAAAATTGCTAACGCATGTGTCGGAGTTTCAGTTGCTAAATTCTGGGTAAACAAACACATTGCAAGCCCACTGCCTACGAAGTGACCTTATTCAAATTCATTTTCAGTTGATCAGAAAGTATTTATTTCTATTCTATAATGTTAGAGAGTGATCAGTTGGAAAAATAATTATAAAAACATATTATAATAAAAATAACATTATTTGTTAGCAAATAATTTATTCTGTATCCAGGTGGATACCAAAAGTTCACAATGCCTGTCTGAACATTTAAGCACACAATATTAAGTGGTGACATAAGTATTAAAAATTTTAAAGTTTACCTTAATTAATAAAAATTAAGGGTTGAAATAAAGATTTTTAAGGCTTTAAGAATTTAGAATGAAGGGGCGCTGTAAGGAATATTAAGTGGTTAATGATCCTTAAAATACTCTTACACTGAGTATTAATAAAAATTAAGGGGTGAAATAAGGATTTGTGTAAATAAAGGAAGTGTAAATTTATGGGGCAAATTTGGAAAAGTAAGTTTTACCCCTTAATCTGTGTACTTTTTCCCTAATTTTCTTTAATTTCGTTAATTTCCCTTATAAGGGAAAGTTAAGGTCATTTTAAAAGGTAAAATTAAGGGGTTTGGTTTTGTAGTGCCTCTTCTTCTCCTTTGGCCAACGGTAGCCCAATTTCCACCCGTACCCTGTTGGCTAACAGTACTGGTTGTTGTTAACCCAGGCCTTGATTGATCCAGTATGAAAATATTTCACACTGCTATGTGAACATGACTGTACTGTAAGCATGATTTCCAATGTCATCAGTACCACAGTATGGTTTTTAGTGCAACTGCAAATGGATAATAATAATAATTATTATTATAATAATAATAATAATAATAATAATAAGTTATATTTATATAGCACCTTTCACAAACCCAAGGACACTTTACACATACACAGGGGAATGAGAAAAAAAAAACCTTTAGGAAGAGGAGGAAGGAGAAGAAGAAAAGTGGTGATGAAAGAGAAAGGTTTTTAACTCTGTTTTTAAAAGAGGAAAAAGATGTGCAGTCGCGGAGAGATTGTGGATGTGCTAATGGTAGCTTCTAATATAAAGATTTTAGGCAATTGTGTGCCAGTTGGTCTCACTACAAATAAATTCTTCAAACACTTCATAGGCACTGCCTTACTCGCCCAAAACCTTCTGGGTTAATGAAACTGTAACTCATTTTAAATTTCTCACACTGACTTCAGTTGGCCATGCTAATGCCATCCTGTTTCTCCATTTAGCTTAGGCACAGGCTAAAACAGATGTTACATTCACACAAATCCATGTTGTGGTGCATACATTTAGATACGACCTGAAGCATGAGTAGCAACTAAGGGTTAATCCCGTTTGCCAAGGAAACAGATATCTTTCAATCCTGCTGAGCTTAATGCAGCTCTTAGCCTGAGGGAACTGGAAAGTTATGCAATCTTTCCATCTCCTGTCTTCACACTGAACTGCTCTTCAAATGATTTTATGGGATGTAATTACCTTATCTCCACAATGTTTGAAGGTTCAGAGGGCATGGTGCCAGATCAAGATCATGTGGAGGAAATGAAAGATGTCTTATGTACTGCTTGCTTAGGGCAATCAGAATTATGAGCATAAATAACTGCAGAGTTAGGTTCTTTTATTGGGTCCTTTAATCACATCTATTTATTTGTGGCTGAGAGTCATACTGGATGTTGTGTGAAATTATAGTTTAGTTCCTTTATGCCTGTCATCCCTTAATTTTTAAATTGCATTGAGGACGATTTGGGTGCAGTAGGATACATGCGCAGGTTCAAACCCTTCAAATCCAACAATTATGGATGTCCCAATCCTATCTGATCCATGGTATTCATATCTGCCAGAATATTTTTAATTCAATTCAGGCAAGGCTGAAGTTAGCTTTGCATTTTAATTTTTCAGTTCCACCTTAAATCATGCACCATATGTGCTTCTGCTCTGTAGATTTCTCCCCCTAGTGCACTAAAGGTAGGCACTGCAGAAAGGTAAAAAAATTATATTTAACAAGCACAATACAAAATCCTGTGTACAAACTATTTTGAAGATCAGTTTTGTGTGCCACACAGCTCCAGGCACAAATATATAAGCATGCTATTACTAAAGATGACTTTAGTTAGCCTTTTACAGCAAAATATGCATTGTGCTGCTCATTGGTCAACTACGTTGGCTGTTTGTTGTGTCTTTATGTGTGTGTGTGTATGTGCATGCTAGTGAGTGTGTGAGTGCTTATAATTACATGTGATTTGCTTATAGCTGAAATCAAGCAAATCAAGATTGAGTACTTAGCTAAATGACAATATAAGACTTGTAGGGGCTATTTTTTGGACACAGCATTGGCCTCTGCTCTAACCTGTTTACTATTTGTCTTGGAGATAAAAAAACAAAAACAAAATAAAAACACTTTTTCATTTAATGTTGAGCCCCAGGCTGATTATATCATTTCCAGGTTGGACAAAAACACTATAATGAAAGTAAGCCCTCATTTGTATAAAGATGACATCTTGCTTTTTCTGTACAGCCCCCAATACTTTTTCCTATCAGTTGGAACAGTTCTGGAAAAATGTACAATGCCCTTGCCTATCTTAGAAAATGTTAATGGAGTTCCTGCAAAATAAATAAAAAAATAAACAATTTGTATGAACATCACACATTCTTCCTTTTGCATTCTGCAGAATCAGGTCAGATGTTCAAGCATACAGTTCAATGATTCATTTTTGAAATTTACATAAGCACATCCTCATGGGCTAGGGAAGTGTATTGTATGTGAATCGTTCATTTTTTAAAATCCCTTTATGTAAATGATCTCCATTCGGTCGCCTTGGATGAACTTTGTGCCATCTCACTATTTCTTCTCAATTATTTTGCAGCAGTAAACTCTCACAAGGTAGAAAGCAGTCTCCACGTTTATCACAGCCAGATGATAAATCAGAAAGTGCTATTGAAATATTTATTCATACATCTACTTTTTTCTTTCAGTTTCATGAAAATATGACTGCCAATTACCTGAAACTGCCACCACTGTGGTTGGTTGGTTTATTAGCTGGTTGACTGGTTGGTTTGTACGTTGGCTGGTTTGTTAAATGGTTGGTTGGTCATTCATGTTGAAATTCTTTTGGGGGTATTTATACATAAAAAATTGATAATATGAATATTGGGGTAATATTATTTAATGAACATAGCCAGGCTGTATTTTAGGTGAAATTATAAATGATAGTCAATACTCATAAGGTGATATTATATAAGCTCTAGATTCAATAGGCCTTGCTTGTGTCAGCATTATTTTGGCCCTAAACAGAGAGAGACTTTTATTTTATTTGAATTAGATCTGTTATCCTTATTTGTTTCCACAGAAAAAGAAGAAGCCTTTTAACAGTGTTTGATTTCCATTTCCATTTTCTAACAGCATTGTTTGGGACAAGGCCCTGTATAGGGGCTTTCCATAGTCAGGCTGTATGGCAACTGTTTTTAATGCAGAGCTAGCAGAAGATGGACACATGCTCTGACTCATTCATCTAGACAATAAAGCCTTTATCAAATAGGCACAGATCCTAACACTCGCCCATGTTTTCTGCTTCTAGCACATACACTAAAAAAACTGAATTTTCACTTGCTGCACTGTAATGAAATTACAAAATAGTCAGTGTATTCACTTAACTTGTGGCATTGTGGGGTAACTGGGTTTCCTGCACTTGAAGTACATATGCAGAGGCATTTGCAGACCATCCTGGACAACAATGATAACCTCGGTTCATATCATTTAAACCACTGAATGGTCTGAATGGTTTGAATCAATATCAATAGCATCCTCCGGCATATATATTGTCACAAACACTTTTCTTGCAGGTAGATGGTCCGGAGTTAGCTTTTTCTTGTTGCTGATCTCTCCCATCTTGCTCAAAATCTTCCTCCTTCACACTGAGGATGACTTGACCTGTTTGACTTCCAAGTGCTATCGTCTCTATCTCTATCTCTCTTTTTGTCTCATCCACATTGCTGTCATAGTTTCCATGGTAGTGAGTAGCGGAGGTCTACAACAGTTGAGTCACTGGCATCCAAATTAACCAACATTTAACATTATTGACTTTAATTAAGCCACTAACCAGAATGTCTTCCTTTAAGACCTTTTAGGGAGGATGGATGAGCTGGTCACATAAACATCACCGGGCATTATATCTGTGAAGTTGCTCACTACTTTAGTGCTTATTTGACTTCTCTAACAGCTTAAAAGTCTTGCCATTTGAGGGAGAATGATGCCTTTCTGTTAGACAACCACGGCCTGTTGAATGAATTGCATTCAATGATCTGATCAATTATCTGTTTGTTGAAACCCTAGTAAGTAGGGAAGTCCTACTTATATTATTGTTATTATATGTAATATATATATATTATTGTAACAACAACAACAACAACAATAATAATAGTAATAATAATAACAATAATAATAATAATGTACAAATGTTGCCTAATTAACCTAAGCAAAGGATAGCTCTATAATTTGGGTTGAATATTGATTGGTGAAGCATACGATTATGAGACTTTACTTTAGTAGTCTTGATACTTGCTGCTTCTTTTTAGGCTCACTCTTTCAGGTCTGGCTGTGATTGATGGTGGCTATAATAGATTGGCATACTCCATTTTACTAGTCCTAAAACATTAGTCCCATCCATGGCAATTGCCATTTTTCTCACCAGAAGACTGACCTGTGGTGGCATGTGCTGTGCAATACATTAGCTCTATACAACATTTCTGTATCAGTTTAATAGAAAAAGAAGTGGTATTGAGAATCATATCTTTGGAAAGTCCAAATACCCCAGAATACCATGATACCTTGATGCTGCCCAGTGCAAACATATACAAATGCTTATCTTTTAAATATTTAGCTAGCAGGGCTAACCATTTAGCTAGCACTACATAAAACAGTCCGAGTCAAGTCTCGAGTGTCCATGGTGCGAGTCTGAGTCAAGTCTCAGCATTTCAAGGGCAGGATACGCTTTGAACCTCACGGGTGTGAGTCCAAGTCAAATTTCATGCCTCTGGGGTACAAGTAAAAGTGAAGTTTTAAATATCTCTTTATATCTCCAAGTCTGAGTTGAGTCATGAGCCTCAGGGGTATAAGGACATGCCAAGTCTCAGTTCTCCTTGGTAAAAGTTGAAGTTGAGTCTCAAGCCTCTGGTGTACAAATCCTGATTGAGTGTTGAATCTCAGGAGTGCAAGTACCGTCCCACTACACTGCTCCCCGGGCGCTGTTGGTAGCTGCCCATTGCTCCACGTGTGCACGTGTGATGGGTTA
>JBBPDA010167370.1:2568-17747 GCA_037974385.1 Arnoldichthys spilopterus | reverse complement strand
ACTGATGGCTCCGTACAGTTCTGGCAGCGCGTTGTTTGTGTTGGCGCTGGGTGGCAAATACACCGCGACTATGAGCACGGTGCTGAATTCTCTCGGTAAATAAAATGGTCTACATCTGACAGACAGAAGCTCCAGCAGCGGTGAGCAGTACTTCAGGATCGGCACAGCGTTCACGCACCAGTCCGTGTTGATGTAAACACAAAGCCCCCCTCCTCGCGTCTTGTGGCTTAGGTTAGCATCACTGTGGCTTAGGTTAGCATCACATCAGCATCAGTCATTATTTATGTAGAGAGAGCATCTGCCAAATGGTGTAAACACAGTACAGTGTTCTTGTAATCTGAATGGAGACACTGGAGTGAATTGGCGGATAATCTCACAGCCATGTGCAAAAGTTTGGACACCCCAGTCAAACGACATGGTTTGATTTTTGTAGTGTAAATAAGCACATGTCCTCTACAGAGACACAGTTCTGCACATTTTAACACAAGATTAATGGCTATTGGCTGAATTTAACAAATGTGACTTGTGCAAAATGTATGGCACCCTTCATAGTTTATTTGGGCTTTCCCTAATGTTTTCAACTCAGCAAACAGAAATGGGGAAAAACATTAACTTACAAAAAGGATATTAAAAATATATATTAAATGAGATTTAATTGCTTATATTAAACAAAGCTGAATAAGCAAAATTCTTAAAGATTTCTTTAAAAAAAAGCAAAATATATGAACTAACGTCAAAATATCTAGTGGACACTGGGGGGGGGGGGGTCAAATCATAGTTAAGTTAGTTAATTTCAAGTCATTTTTTCTTTCTAGATAACTTTTTTTAAACAATCAATAATTTGACCAATGGTGTGTAAACTTTTGCACACTTCTATGACCGTTCATGTGGCCTTGGAGGAGGCCGGCAGGGTTTGGGCTCTTCTGCGAGTGCCATAATGGTCTGAACTGTTAATGTTTCAACCCCTAGATTCCATTCATCCGGTCTGCCTGCCCCCTCACCAGCTGTCAATCAAAGAGGGGGAGGAGCTTGTAGTGACTGGGTGGGGCGTGCTGAAGGAGAATGGTGAGAATGGGTGGGGCAAATCAGTGTAGTAGTAACAGAAACGCTTCTCTTTTAACAAATTCTCTTCTTACTTCAGCGACCACGGAGTCGCATGCGTGCAGGGTTCTCACTGCACTACTTTCACACCCCCAGGTCCGTTGTCTTCTGTGCTAGAGAAAGCCACGGTACCTTTGATTGATTGGTCAGTGTGCTCAAATGCATCTGTCTACGGCTCCGCCATCACTCCCAGAATGCTGTGCGCTGGCTATCTACAAGGTGGAGAAGATTCCTGCCAGGTAACAGCAGCATGTTGTTTTCTATAGGGGCTTGGACCAAAAGATGCTAGCGGCTAATGTAGAGGAGCAGCCCACTGGGGAGCTCTCCTGAGAACTAGCGTAGGAGAAGAAGGAGGAGGACATTATCAAAGCAGTAGAAGTTTTGCCTCTGCTGCATATCGGCCCAAGCTTGAACGTCACTATTGGGCCATTTCTTAATACCAAGATCTGTTTGGAGAGCAAACGTTTGGCATGGATTGGTTAAAAATGGCAGCTTTAGTCCCTGTACACTTTCCAGTTACCACATGCATACGTCACTAATGCTTCCTACAGTTCCTTAAAGTGTCGCCCTGCAGTAGGAGCTAAAATAATTCTTCAGAACATATTTTTAGTTCCTGGGGGGGGGTGCACTTCTACCAGTGGCTCTAAGAACTATGGAGAAACGTTCCTCTGATCCAAAAGCGCCTTATTTGTACAGGTATAACTGAATGAGCCGAATTTAGCTAATCTAAAACATATTTAGAAGGTTCAGTGTTCTCTAATCGTGGGCTGCGCTGCTGAAAATCGACCCTAACTTCAAAAAAAAAAATCACATTAGCTTCATACGCTTCCTTATTTCTTCCGTTTTTTTCCTTTCCCTGTAGGGGGACAGCGGGGGTCCGCTGGTGTACCTGTCCTCTCGTTGGCAGTTAGTCGGTGTGGTGAGCTGGGGGGCAGGCTGTGCCCAGGAAGACAAACCTGGAGTTTACACAGACATCAGACAGTTACTCGACTGGATTTACGTCGTCATGGAGGTATGTGCGCAAGGGCGCATGGATGCACACCGATCAGCCATAACATTAACACCACTGACAGGTGGACTCTCTCTAATTATTTAAATTACACTGTCACTCGTCACGGAGTTATTATTAGGCAGCAAGTGAACAGTCAGTTCTTGAAGTTGATGTGCTGGAAGCATGAAAAATGGCTGAGCGTAAAGATCTGAGCCACTTTGAAAAAGGCCCTATTGTGACGACTGGACGTCTCCAGAACAGTGTGTCCAAGTGAGCACTAGTTAGTACCTACAAAAAATGATCAGAGGAAGAACAGCTGGTCAGTCAGCGACAGGGTCATGGGCATCCAAGGCTCACTGCTGCATGTGGAGAGTGAAGGCTAGTGGGTCTGGTCTGGTCCCACAGAAGAGCTACTGTGGTGTAGAAAGTGATGCTGACTCTGGTAGAAAGAGGTCAGAACACACAGTGCAGCACAGTCAGAGCTGCTCCAGCAGCAGGAGGGACACACTCAGTGTTCTGGCTCATCAGTGAATCTGTACGACTGATCAGTTCAGATACTGTTTGCATGAGCCACTGAGGTCACAGTCTGTACAGGCTTGAATGAAAAGATTGCTCGTTTAATATTTAAAAAGGTCACTTTTTACATTATTCTGGCTTTCTTTCCAGAAATACACCTGAAAACGAATGCAGTTTGCTGTGAAAGACGACGGCACCTGTACGACTGAGGAAGAAATCTTTTAGCAATAAAAAAAATAAATCAACCAATAATAGTAAACTTCTAAACAATGAATGGCACTTACCAGTAAACAGAGGTAAATAACATGCATGTTCCATAGCAAGTCATGGTTTCTGTGTTAATTTGCTGTTTTAATTTTAATAATATTCTGTTTTTAGTATTTTGATCAACATTTACATTTTGTAGTAAAACTGTCTAATAAAGAATTTAAAAAATGAAGAATGTAATTTTTTTTCACATTTTCCAGATTTTTAAATATCTGAGAATTGCAATTAATTGCAAATTAAATTCATAAAAAAAAACATGGGATAAGTTGGATTAAAAAAATAAATTTCACAGTCCTTTTTGGTACCAAAACTTTATTCTTAGCTTTCTTTTCTTTTTTCTTTCTTTCTTTTTTTTTTTTTCTTTTTTTTATTTTTTTTTTACAGTAAATAACAAATGTAACTCATGTGCATGACAGTCCAGTTTAATAGCCAGACCACAATGGCTGCACATTCACATAAAGGCAGGGATGTCCAACTCTGGTCCTGGAGGGCACAGTTTTGTAATTTCCCTGCTCAAATGCAGTTGGCTCAGTTCTCCAGTTAATTGCCAGGTGTAGCGAGATTGTTTGAGGAGGGGAACTACCAAAGTGCGCTGGACACTGACCCTCCAGGAACGGGTTTGGACACCCCTGACTTAAGGCGACAGGAGGGGCCCAACTTTTTTATAGATGGAGCAGAGGTTCAGGGTGGAGTCTGTAAATGCACTAAAGGTTACTCTAAAGCTGCTCACTGGGCTAATGAGTTAGCATAAGCTGTGTCTGAATAATGTTGCCTTCACATGCTTTCAGAATTCTAGTGAATACTAATTTAAAAGAGATTATTTAACATTGGGGGCCAGTATTGTACTTATTTTTATAGGGCTCAATTTCTAGTAGGGCCCTGCTTTTGTCTGCCATATTTATTTTGCTCTGACCAAGCATTTTCACATGACTCACTCTATGGGATCTTACGATTAGCATGTGAAGGCAACATGAATCTTATGTGTTGGAATTTTCCTCTTCAGACTAGAGAATTCATAATTCACTCCTCCTGAAAATCATGAGTGTCTTTGAGTTTAGCATTAGCCATCATATCGACATGGCACTGGCAATAAAGCAGCATGTTTTCAATAGGTTATAGTAGCATTTCCTCTAGATTACCAACAGTTGTAGGTTAAGTCTACTAAACCGATCATAAAACTAGCTGTTTTGAGAAGGTAAATGCGTCAAGGACGTTAAAATGTAGCACTCGTCACTAATGTTAGCTTGCTAACAAAGTAGTTTTCATTGTGGTGGCCATGTTTTGTCCCTCACACGGGGAAAAGCGGAAGGAGCAAGGAAAATTCCAAGCTCTGACTTCAAGTAACTTGAGCTGTGTTTGATTAAATGAATGAAACATTGCCCTCAATGAATTGATGCCGACTGACCTAGCGTTTGTTCTTGGTTAGCGATGCTCATGTACCTTCGGTTATTTTTACTATTCCCTCCTTTTACATACACAACAATGAAAAACAATGGAAAACAGATGTACATACACGTGTGTGTGTGTGTGTGTGTGTATATATACAGGTTTTGTAAAGATGTGTGTAATAGTTGATGTTAGCCCACGAGTCTACTCCAGCTTGTAGTTGGCTACTGATATGACTGGAACTAGCAGAAGTACTGATGTAAAGCTGCAAAAACCTGTTTATGCCGTTTGTTACTGTGGGCGTCCATATTGATTTCTAAGTTGGTCATGTGACTGTACATTTTTCTGAAGTCTCGAACGTAGCACTAGTACATTCCCTTAAGTGACAGGACATTAAGCTCATGCCTAATGGGTTAAGACAATCAGCAAGCAGCTAGTTCAGGTCAAACATAATAATCTCAAATACACTTCCTACATACGGATTATATATTTATGTTTATCATCCGAGGAGCTGCATTTTATGTAAACTACTTTTAAATGTATTGAAGTCCTAGTCCACCTACATTTAAAAAAAAAAAAAATTTCAAGTCAGATTATTAAATTACAAATGAATAAACATTTCCCCCACTTTTTATTGGCGCACACACATAAAATATTTGGCCTACACAGTTTTCCTAGAGGTATGTTGATTTATATTGCATTTCACTCAGACGTACAGTACTTTAGGTTTATTGCTAATATATTCACAGTAGCATGATGCCATGCTGGAGGCCACACCTGCTCACATATACATTACTGAACAAGAACTCAGTTATGATTTATAGCCCAATACTGTCAGTCCAACTTCATCAATCTGCTCTAAAATAAACAATAAAATAAGCTTTTATTGGAATTGCCATTTTTTTAAGTAGTAAAGCACTAGGCCAGGGAGAAAAGGTCTGGGGACAGAACCATGGGAAAATGAAAGAATTGCTCGTTAAAATTGCTCGGACACTGTAGGACCTTGTACCTGCTTACTTGAGCAACCTGCTTACAATGAGGCAAGAACACACATGGAACAACTGTCCAGTTACTTCCAAAAACCCAGAAAATGGCAGGGCTATTAAAAAGGTTGCAGTTCCTACACAGTTTTCCCAATTTGGATGTAAACACTCTCGAATTTTCTGCAAGTTGACCTTGTACTTATGATTTCGCTTCAGCTCACCATATGCTGTGGTAGACGACTATAATAAGGACTCTACTGGTAACCAAATATTTACGAGTCTGTATATATGATAACAGGCGTATTGATGTTCCAAACGAACTGCTGTAGAAATACATTGATCGCTCAAACCTCTAATTCTAACCTCACCCGAATCCCGACTAAAGCTGATTTTTCTACTTCTTATTCTAACCCTAAATTTAACAGCCTCAAGGAGACGTTAACTTGGGCTTCAGACTCGGACACGCTAATAAAAATGTTTGACCGCTTTCCGATTCCCATCACGGATATGATCAGAGTGTAAATGTGCTGTGTTTCTTAATTTCGATTTTTCCCTTTCTCCCCCCCCCCCCCGCCCCATCACTCCCCACCCTCAGCAGAACATCCAAGGGCTTAGCTTCGTGTCATCAAGGCCGATCTACCGAGAGAAACTGCAGTAAGCACAGACAGTCCTGTCACGATCTTGCTGAGATCAGCTCTCTGCACTGGTAGCCATCAACCACAGCTGATGATGGAACATAAAACAGACACTTTTTAGACACTGACAATATAATGAGGTCCCATTATCCCAGGAAAGCATTGCATACTTGCTGACCCACCACTGGCAGTCCAGCATCCACCTCCTTCAAGTGTCCAGGACTAACCCTTATAAAGTAAGACTTATGGTCATACTTAGAGAACATAACAGCGCTGTATAACATTTCCGTAATAGTATACGATCCTTGTGTAGCACACGATCAGAATTTCTCAACCAACTGCGGGTGAAAAACGACCCAATTGAAGACGAGGTAATGGGCGTCCTACTGTCCGGAAACATTCATAATCCCAGAGAAACTGGCTGCAGACTTATTCACCACTGTATAGAAATGACCCACCTTGGCCCTGATGTTAGGATCCGTCGAGCGAAGTAATGTACACTTTACACTTCCAGTTTACACACATTCACATTGGCCAAAGTACAAAACCTTTTCAGCGTAAAAGAACAACGGTTCTAATTCTAATACTGGACTGCACTGAAAGAAGACTAGAGACTGTCATCTTTTATTTTCTTTAAAATTAAGGTTGCTTCAAATCTACCACTGTGGTAAACGGAGCTTCTGATTTTATTACATTTTTCTGAAAATAATATAAATATTTATGCATTAAGTTCTACAGATAAGGTTGTGTATTTCGGCAAGCCTGCATGGTCTTACATTTCTGCTTTAAATTTGATATTTTATACATATATATATATATAATATTATTTCAATTAAAACTTATTACCTCTGTGCTTATTTCAGCACACTGTAAACAATTCTACAACATTTAACTTAAACTCGGCCACACCGGTTGATGTTAAATATATTTATTATATTAGAATAATTAGTGTAATTATTAAATTATGAAATCATTTAAATAATAATGTCATAATTACTTCATAATTTATAATTACTTAAGAATTTTTCTGTTTATTTTTTTTTGTTAACACTAAACTTTCTGTTTGAAGTTGATCAGGGTTAAGTTACATTGTTGCAACATTTTACAGTGTAGGTATGTGATTGCTTTTACCAGTGAGTTGATCTAATGGATAAACCATTTCATTTTACCGATTTGACACGGAAAGTAAAAACGTCCGACTTGGCTTTGACCATGAAAAGACATCACGAAGACGAGACACGTTTGGAAGTTTAGCTGCAAATATGCCCCATTAATAGACAATATATATGTTTTATCATTCATCCTGATCAAAATGTAGGTTACAGCCACTCGTTTGTTAGTAAGCCTGCGTTGACATCATGCTTGTCTGATTACAGTGTGCTTATTGCCTGAATGCTACATTTGTTTGTGTGTGTGTTTGTGTCTGAGTTTACATTCAATGAGCTGAGGATAACATTCTTTACAGTCTTGAAGCTGAGGCTGTTGCTTTAGGACGTGTACAGTTTGCCATGATTTAAAAAAACGGCACATTTTGCTAGTTTTGTAGTAAGCGTATCTAAAAACCTCGACCGTTGGCAACATGCTACAATGCATCACTTAATAGTCTGAAAAGTGTTACATTCAGGATTTTTTTTCTTTTTTTCTAGGGGAAACTAGATTCTAGGGATTGTCAAGTTCATTCATGAGCTTATGTCACCTATGTGTATGTGTGTGTGTGTGTGTGTGTGTGTGTGTGTGTTTCCCCATTCTTGCAGGTTTTTGAATTGCATGATATTGTTTTGCACTCGCTTAGTCCTCCCCACCAGTAGGTGGTGACAGAAGCATTTACAGGCACCTGTGTTTTCTCTCAAGCAAAAATAAACAAATGCATAATTCCATAAATGAAAGGTTTATGCTGAGCAGGACTCAGAATTCCTTCAGCTTGTGACCAAAACTACAGGTAAGAATTAAACTTACACACACAAACACTTCTAACCAATGAGGTTTGGCTGCGTTCACATTGCCACATTCAAGTGCAAAACAATTGTAGTGGCACAAATCTCGTTTTTGCTTTAGCGTGACAAACATCTGGTGTTTTCAGAGCTGTGTGAACACACAAATTGGATATTTTCAAATCAGATCGGAAAAATTTTCATATGCAGATATGTCTCATTTTGGGCCATGTGACCTTAATGACCTACACAACAGAAATCATGTGTTTTCTTTCCGTTAGCCAAACGTTATGAGCATATGACCTTTGCAGTGGCTTTTCTAGCGACACAGATAGACGGAATTAGACACAGAGTGTAGAGTGCAACAACGGTGCCTCCTGAATGAACTACAGGCCTCCCAAATGGCCCCAAACTCCCCAGTGCACACTGTGAATAATTACACTTTGGACTCTACACCCAAACAGCACACTTTGTCCAGCAGGGACCTGCGCACACTGACCGAATCCATATTCAGACAAATCATTCCTGACAAAGCCATTTGGGACTCCCTACACTCTGTGCCCAGTTCGGCCTGTCTATGTAGCTGGAAAAGACCCTGCAAAGGTCATATGGTCATAGGGCCATTGCTGTATTCCAGGTAGGTAACAATCATATGAGTCACTTATTCAGAAAAAGAGAAAGAATCACCTAAGCTCGTAATGTGAACGGAGCCTTTGGTGCCCTTATGCCGATAATTTTGAGTCCACCTCAGCTGAACGACACTAAAATAGTAAAACGGCTCACGTCACACACATCCCTGTCACGAGCATCATTTGGCTAAAATAAACTTTTTTTTTCTTGTATAAGAAAAACAGTCCAGTTTTGGTATTGACCGGTACCATTTCAAATGTAGGGAGATGCATGTGTGCAGTAATTGAAAGCATATGTAAATATATGCATAAAATCAATAAGGCCCGCCCATCGCGTTCACATCTCTGCTTACAAAAAGAATTAAAAAAGACCAAAAAATTAATAAAATGTATTCTATTAAAAAACATGGAACATCTTTATATATATATATATATATATTTATTTATTTTTTTTGCTAAATGTTTGGTGGCAGGTGTGGGGGGCTTGTAGAGATGCAACCCAGAGGGGTGCTGAGTTTCAATTTAGAACAATCATAATGACACAAATTTGGGTCTTTTTGAAATCCAGTCATATCCATTATGCATTCAGGCCTGTAACCTTGAACGCCTGGGTCCAGAGACGCTTCTGTCTGATCGCAGCAACGACACTGTGAGTACAAGCCCTAAATCTCTTAAAATCTCGGCTTAGTGAGATTTTGTCCTGGTCAGTTTAACTGAATGAACGTCCGATCCTTTGCCAAGTCTTGATACAACTTTCAGTTCCAACGTAAAAAGTGCGTCAGTCAGTGTGTATGACGCTCTTGTCTTAGCACAATGGCTTTGGCTGCGCCGACCTTGGGCCTTTTCGGTGCGGTCTGACCGTAGTCTGCCCCTACATTGGTTTGAGGTAAAGTCACTGAAGGAGCTTCTTTTTTTAAAGCCTCATTAGGTTTGTGTTATATTTATATGTTGGAACAATGACTTTCTCCAGTATAATCCATCCCAGAGCTGCACTTCACATTAGCTTTTACTGAACATCATTTAGTGATGCGCAACACAAAAATACGGAACATCTCTTCACAATCAAGGAACCAGTTCATCCACACCAGCATCTACAATCATGCCATGCTTAACAAAAATGGGACAGGGGCATGTTTACCCCTGTGTAGCATCACCACACCATATGACCTGCTCGTCCCATTACATCAGGGTTAAGCCCCCTGATGTCACTCCAGTCTGCTGCTGTTAATGACTGACTGACATTCTCTTTGCTGCTGGTCTGGTTTTTCTATGTTCTTGTGATGTTTGTGAGTATTTTACATCGGATTTGTTCTATTAGTTATTGGTTCCTTTCATTTTCTCCCCTTTCCTCCCTCTCATTCCTCTCAAGGGTTGTTTTGGCACTTACCAGGCTGTCAAATTTGTTTTTAACGACTTGCCTGCTAAAATTAAGGTCAAATAAATAAAATGTGTTGCTTCATATATTTTTCACAAAACAATAACATTTCAAAGTTTCTACATTTGATGTGTTGACTTTGTACATTTTTCCATGAAATAGAAATTTTAAAGTGAAAGTGACTATTTGTCATTGTAAACACACTCAACCACCACAATGAAATGTGACCTCTGCATTTAACCCATCACACATGCAGCAGTGGGCAGCTACCAACAGCGCCCGGGGAGCAGTGTAGCGGGACGGTACCTTACTCAAGTGAACCTCAGTAGTGCCCGGGCCAGGACTCGAACTCACGACCTTCAGGTCTCAAAGGCAGCGTCCTAACCACTAGGGCACTGCTGCCCAATTTAGACATCATCACATTCTGTTTGTATTAACACAGCGTTCACAATATTTTTGGGAAATGCAGTAGTGCAAGACCACCAACTGAGCACAAAAAATGGCACAACCACTAGCTGCATGGACTTTGATCATCCATAGGCTTGTTCAGACGAAGTCTTCTGGTTTTTGTAGTGAAAACAGCTTGAGCTGTTCAAAAATCTGAGGTAGGCTAAGCCCGCTAATGTCACTAGCTAGCAAACTAACAGCTATTTGACTAATGATGTCTAGCTAGATAATTAACGAGACTCTTCGGGTTAGCTTAAGCTAGGAGGTGCTGTGAGGAACGTTAGCTACTGGTGGCTATTGAAACAGCTGATAGCTAAGTAGCTAAAATTGGCGTCCGAGTTTCTGGGCGAGTTAATGTTTACTTAGCAGCGATGATAAAGAGAAGTTCAAGATGTAAATTTCTTAAAATCTCTGCACAGCCACATTTTGTCATTGTCAGTTTAGCTGGCTTACTGAATGAAGAGCCAATGCCCTGATACATTCAAGTCTTGCAAAAATGTTTGTTGGGTTTCACCTCAAATTGTTACTGCTGTCAGTGAGAGGGATGTCAGACACCCAAACCGAGATGGTAGCCTATATACATTTAGCACAAAAAAAAAAGAATATTACAAATATTACAAAATTGAAAGCCACATACTTACCCAGAAATGTAAATATTAAAATTTGGATATTGTCCAGTCCTACTAAAATCTACTACTATTGTCTTTCTATTTCGATTTCTTTTTTTTCTTTTTTTTTTAGGAAAGCAGATACTTTTATATGTAAAATGTGTCCAGAATATTATGTGTTAGCTGAAAGGGTTTTAAGGTTCTCAAGTTTTCATCGGCACACTTCCCAAAACTGATTACACGGTGAATTTGGTTTCACTTGTTTGATTAAACATTTCATTACTGAAGGGAAAATTCTACGTACATTCAAATATTATTTTTTACACCAATGAGTTGATTAAAGGTCAGAGCATGGAAAATGTTAACCTTCGGTCACCCAGTACCCGACACCGAGACCCCTATAATAAACAGCTTCCACAGCTTGTCCCGTTAAGCTCTATTGCACCTCTCAGCACAGTGGAGTCAGATAATGGACCCTTGATTGCTTGGCTCAGACGCACCATTGCTGGAGCAGAAGTGGCTGAAAAGCTCTGACTAGAATAATTAAGAGTGAACTGCGCAACCAATCACAGATCAGCGTAGATGACCACATCCGATTACACGCCAACCACTGCTGTGACAGACACTGTTTCATCGGAGGAAAATAATATAAATGAATAAAACGTAAACTCTGCAAACAGAGATGTGAACAAACAGGGCAGGCCCAGCATGGTATGTGTGTGTGTGTGTGTGTGTGTGTGTGTGTGTGTGTGTGTGTGTGTGTGTGTGTGTGTCTCATGTGTGTCTCATGCTTTCTTTGGTGTAACTTTGGGTGTGGTTTTGGTGCCTGACAGACCATTTTCCGTATTGTCGATCCCTGAGGAGGAGACAAGGCACTCCTTACTGCAGAGGAGAGAGAGAGAGAGAGAGACAGAGAGAGAGAGAGAGAGAGACAGAGAGAGAGAGACAGAGAGAGAGAGAGACAGAGAGAGAGAGAGAGAGAGACAGAGAGAGAGACAGAGAGACAGAGAGACAGAGAGAAACAGAAGGAAAGAGAGACAGAGAAAAGAAAGATGAAGAGAGACAGAGAGAAAAAGAAAGAGAGAAGGAGAAAGAGAGAGATAGAGAGGCAGAAAGAGAGAGAGACAGAGAGAGAGAGACAGAGACAGAGAGACAGACAGAAGGAAAGAGAAAGAGAGACAGAGAAAAGAAAGAGAGACAGAGAAAAGAAAGAGAGAGAAGGAAAAAGAGAGTGAAAGAGAGAGAAAGAGAAACCGGCAGAAAGAGAGAGAGTTTAACACATGTTGGGAATAAATGACATGCGCATGTCTCCCTGTCCAAAACCTCCTACACGAACAAGCGGTCAGTATTCGGGATGACCGCAGAATGGAGCTCATAAAAGACATCACGCTGCCGTTTCCTGCCACCTCACACTTACAGCGTGAGCATTCCAGAGGCATTTATAGAAAACAGGGCCGTCCCGTCTGAGCGCAGCGCAGAGAACACTGAGAGCCATTGAGCCACAGTGGCGCTGTGCTGCGGCGCAGGCAGGGGATAAAGCAGGGGATGTGCAGGTCTTAAATGTGCTCCTCAGCTGGTAGGACGAGAGGGAGAGGAAGTACGTCAGAGACAAAGGCCAGCATGCAGGGAGGGAGTGCTGGGGCCTGGAATGCAACGTGGATTTACACGCCTTCTAAATAAGCAGCGGAGAGAGAGAGAGAGAGAGGCAGACACACAAAGCACAGCAAGCTCAGCTCGGCCTCTCTCAGAGGAAGCAGCTCGCTCTCCTCCAGTACAGGACAATACTGAGGCTTAAGGGCGACAACACACTGCCTGCCTCAGCAGCCCAGAAGAGGGTGGTGGTGGTGGTGGTGGTGGGGGGGATGCATGTTATCAACCAAAACTACCAAGCAGCGTTTCAGCCTGTGTCAGTCTTGGACACGGTGCCCACGTCACTTGTAGATGGATCAGCCTCAGGAGCTTTTCTTTAGGAAAGATGCTGTAATTGTTCCATCGAAAGGGACAAATTCCATACAAGCGAAAAAACGTTGAACAGCACTAAAAAACACAGTCTCCATTTCCATAAAAGCTCCATAGAAGAATGATGTGTAAATGCAATACAAGAAAAAAAAATGTCAGTTGGTAAATTCCCTTAAACCTTTATTTCACTGAAACAAGTTCGGTTTTGATTTTGATAACTTGACTGTAGTTTATCAATTTAACCAAATTTTGATTCAATTTGATGCCTGCAACACCCATAAAAAACTGGGACTGCACGAGCTAAACGTTCCACAGTAAGCGGGTGAGCTGGTATGTGAGGGGATTGTGACTGGGTTCACAAGGTACATCCACCATAGATTCAGTCCTTGCAAACAAAAAAAGGGACCTTGGCTCATCACTTACACATCACATATGCAAAGAGAAAACCATACTCCGTTCTGTGCAGAAATGCTGCCACGTTCTCTGGGCCCAAACGCACTGCAGACGAACCGAAAGACAGTGTAAACATGTGCTGTGGTTAAAGGAGTTTCAGCTTTTTTGGGGAAGACAGACGACAAACTCTCCTATGTCAAAATGAACCATCAGTGAAAAGCACAAAGGCACACGACACGGTATGAGGCTGCATCAGTGCCTGCATTATGGGTGCCATAGATATTGGTGTGGAGGCAAATATTAGGATTTTGGAGTGGCACATGCTGCCATCAAGCCAATGTTTTTTTTTTCTTTTCCCCCAGGAGCAAGACAATGTCCAGCCTTGTTCTCCATGTGCCACAACGGTGTGGATTTGGAGACTGAGTGCATGTGCTTGACCTGCGCTCCACAACAGACTCAAGAATGGGCAAAAATCTGAATTGCAATACTGCTACAATTAGTATCCTCAGTTCCCAAACGACTGAAAACTGTATACAAATACAACGGAAAAAGTTGCTCTTCTATTATTGTTAGTATTATTATCCATTATAGCATTTATGAACTGTGCAGTTAAACTCTACTTTGAGATCACCTGCGTCCTCCTACTCGCGGGCTACGAACTCGAGCGGAGCCGGGAAAGAGTGAGGCCATGCACTGTGTGTGAGACTGAGAGAGAGCGATCATGAGCGAGAGCTGGTGTTTACAATATGGAGCTAAAAAATAAACCACAGTAGAAAGAGGTATCTGAGGCATGTGTGTGTGTGTGTGTGTGTGTGTGTGTGTGTGTGTTTGCAAAAAGTTCCACAACACAGTCTGGGCGGACAGAAAAGAGAGAGCGAGACCACTGTGGAGGCTCATACTTTCGCGCAGTCCAGCCGGCATTACACCAAGCCTCGAAAACTGGGGCCTAAAAATGGAACTGAAGTCCAACGAGCCATTCAGAAGTGAAATGCATGAAGCAGTTAATCCCAACCGACAAACAACACTCAGCACTCCTACAGCAGGGGATGAGAGAGCAGCAGAACTGAGGGCTGGTTCTTCAGTCCAGTGCACCAAACCATAACCAAACACAACTGGGCTGCAGTAAACAGTTCCCTCCACAAGACATTAATCCATCAACAAAACCAGAAGACCTGTAAAGTTCCCTCTGTGTGGCGAGAGGTTCATCCTCTATACTGCAGCAAAACCGTAGGCATAGCGCCCCCTGCGCTTCCTGTAGTGTACTGCAGTCTGTCAGAAATGTCCATTTAACCCATCCATGCAGGAACAGTGGGCAGCTGATATGGGCATCACCTGAGGCGCTGTGCTTAAAGACAGCACAGGTACCTCAGTGGTATTTGTAACGGTGTGGGATTTGAACCGGCAGTGGTGGCCTAGTGTTGGGCAGTGGTGGCCTAGTGGTCAGGACTCTGCCTTTGGTACCTGAAGGTCGCAGGTTCGAGTCCCTAGGCACTGCTGAGGTAACCTTGAGCAAGGTACCGTCCCACTACACTGCTCCCCGCTGTTGATAGCTGCCTGCTGCTCCACGTGTGATGGGTTAAATGCAGAGGTAGCATTTTGTTGTGGTGCTTGAGTGTGTTCACAATGACAAATGGTCACTTTCACTTGAAATCCCTAACCGTTACACCCCCACTGCCCAGCAGAGAGAGCTTTGGTTTGAACTAAACCGGTTTTATTCCCGTAACGGACACCAGCAATGACTAATCACCTTTATTCATCATTATTTTTGCTTTTCTGTGCATCATTATTCCCGCCACAACACCAGCACTGCCTTTAGTTCTCGGTGCCTCCACGACAAAGAGAAAGACGAGGCAGAGAGAGCGGAAAGCGGTGCTGGTGGCAGGGTTTAAACACATTTTGCTGAAAAGGGGGCTTGCGTTGAGGTGTGTGTGGGGGGGGGGGGGGCTGCAGGGTCAGGC
>JBBPDA010167357.1:0-17748 GCA_037974385.1 Arnoldichthys spilopterus | reverse complement strand
ACTACTACTACTGCCGCCGCTGTTGCTACTACTACTACTACTACTACGAGTACGAATACTACTAGTACGAATACTACTACTACTGCTGCCGCCGCTGTTGCTACTACTACTACTACTACTGCTACTACTAGTACGAATACTACTAGTACGAATACTACTACTACTGCTGCCGCCGCTGTTGCTACTACTACTACTACTACTACTACTACTAGTACGAATACTACTAGTACAAATACTACTACTACTGCTGCCGCCGCTGTTGCTACTACTACTACTACTACTACTGCCGCCGCTGTTGCTACTACTACTATTACTACTACTGCCGCCGCTGTTGCTACTACTACTATTACTACTACTACTACTACTACTACTACTACTAGTACGAATACTACTACTACTGCTGCCGCCGCTGTTGCTACTACTGCTACTGCTGCTACTACTACTTCTACTACTACTAATAATAATAATACTACTACTACTGCTGCCGCTGTTGCTACTACTGCTCCTACTACTAGTACTACTACTACTGCTACATTTTTATTTCTAATGCCCTTTACATGTAAATGAAAAATCTCAAAATGCTAAAAACATCATAAAAAAGTAAAAAGATAAAGCTAAGGAAATGATCATAAAATCCAGCCAACAAGATGAAATAAATAAAAAAATATTACTACTGCTTTTGCTGCTGCTACCACTACTACCACTACTACTATTATTACAGCTATACTTAGTTTTAGCATTACCTACTTTTATTGCTCAGTGTTGCTCATGTGCAATATGTAAAGTAATTTTACATTTATTCATCAATTATTTTTTATACTTTATGATTTACTTTTTTTTTTGGAGCCACAAATCAAATTTTCTGGTCTTGTATAATGGCAAACGTATTTGTTCGTCCATTCATTTGTTAATTATCGTTTATTCAACTCATCAATCCTGGCAGATTAAAGGACATGACAAGAACATAGCCATGTGTCACTGACACAAGGGTGAGCGAGAGAGAGAGAGAGCACGAGAGCGCGAGTGCGAGAGAGAGAGAGAGCGAGAGAGAGAGAGAGCACGAGAGCGCGAGTGCGAGAGAGAGCGAGAGAGAGAAAGAGAGAGAGCGAGAGAGAAAGAGAGAGAAAGAGAGAGAGAGAGAGCGAGAGAGAGAGAGAGAGCGGGAGAGAGAGAGAGAGAGAGAGAGAGAGAGAGAGAGAGAGAGAGAGAGAGTGAGAGAGAGAGAGAGAGAGAGAGCGAGAGCGAAAATACAGAGAGAGGGTGGGGGACCGCAAAACAGAGAGAAAGAGAGGAAGAGAGAGGGAGTAAAAAGAAATGAGCAAGCAAAGACCATATATAGGCAGATTCATGACAGAGTAAAAGCAAAAGTAAACTGAAAGTATGCAGGAGTGTTTCAGTGACTGAGTGAGCTGCATGTGATGTATTGAAACAGAGATTGTGAAGGTAAGGGAACCAAGAAGGCCACCAGATCATGCTTGTGAAAAGAAAAAAACTAACCATAACACTAATTTTGGTGCAAGCTTTTTCAGCTGAATGTATTAATGTGACTAAATGTGAATAAAGTTCATAACAACTGTCTCAGAACAGAAGCCTCAGTTAGTTTTACTTTTCAGAACAAATAATAAAAATAACAACAATAATAATAATAATGATGATGATTATAAGGAGAAGAAAAAATGCATAAAAAGGTGAAAGACAGTAAAATCCAGGTACATTATTTACTTGATTAGGTTTGTTTGGGCAGGTGTAAACACAGCAATCTCAGCCCTTTACCAAATAAACTCTGGAGCAAATCTTTCTACTAGCTGAAAATCTTTGGTCCGGGGTGCCAAGTACTCTTCCCCAAATGCAATAAGATTACTTTCTGTTGACACCCCACTATTCATTACTCCTACATAAACTCTATTCGCAAAGTTCAAATTGTAAGAGCTGCAGTTTTAACTGTATCCTAGATTATCCAATACTGCTCCATTTTAATTGGGGGAGTTTAAAAATAACAGAGCTTGACAGTTGTCACTATGGCTCATTACATACAGCAATCAAGTGTCAAGTCTGAAACTTTTTGGTGAAAAAAATAGGTCTGGGTAAAAAAAAGTAAATTTAAAGAACATATTTATATTTAAACTGTAATCCAAAATCACATTCAGATATATTAGCCAAATCTGCATCAACCAGGAAAGAACAAAGGGAAACTGAAAGAAAGAAATGTCTGTGTAGATGAGGTCAGGGCATATAGCCATACATTTCACAATAGCAGGATTTGACATAGTACTTCTTGTTTTTGGTTTTTTTTGGCACTCGTGTCAGTGACTATGATGTAATTCCAAGAAATTAACCTGTACTGCATTACACAACTTCATGGCAGGAAAGAGTTATAACATTACTGTAAGAATTACTAATGCATTATCAGCAGCACTACTGATAGCTGAATACATATACATGTACATAAATACATGTAAACAAGCATGTAAGCTCTATGTTAAATATATAAGTGTGTTACTGGATGTGTGTACATGATTATAGATAACTGTCCTGCAGAGAACGCTCAACGTGATTTTTGCAGTTGTTCAGAACAGGGGCAAAATATGAATGGGACAGAATAGAGGCTAAAAAGGTCTGTGGTTTTGTGTTTACCAAATACAAAAAGGACATGAGAAAAACAAATAAAAAGCTATTTTTAAAATGTTACTTGGTGCATTTATTTCATTTGCTTTTCTTTGCTGAACTTTGCATCCTTTGAACCTCTTTGAAAATATACACTGAGCTGCTTTGGTCCTAAATCACTGGCCCCTTGTGTCCTATTCTTATGAATCTATCAGTACTGCTGTGTTATTTCCATTAAGTGACATTTGCTACATATGGAATACAAGACGCAAAACAAGAACTAGGGCTGTCACTCTTACTTTTACTTTTAAAGCATTTACATAACATTTTAAGTAACACTGTAAGGCTGCTTCATAAGGCTACAGGACAACTGCATAAAGCGGTCTTGACAACGGACATTAAAGGACATTAATAAAATGATTTTCCAACAAGTGTCTATTGATGGTACACTTTCTGGGGGTGAAAACAAAGCAGCCTTTATGATAAGTGACGCTTGTAGATTCATATCTCTCTCCTTCCATATAGCTCCTCCTTGCAGACTATTCAGGATTTATATGGAACTTGTGAATCCACATTTATCTTTCAAACTGAAATCACTAAAATTTAAATCATTATACATTTTAAATTAACTTATTTCTTATACAATAAAATCATTGTAATAATATCAGATTTAGAGCTGCAAAATTTGGTCAGCATGTTATTTGAAGAACCCCAAAAAGCATGTTAGACAAAAAAAACTTAAAGGTTACCTTTTACATGCACACACAACCACACAAAATATGCACAAACAAGCACCTGTGAACTCGTCTCTCCGGTAGGTCGGCCTCGTAGTACCCATGCTTGCAGTCTTTCCCCACCAGCTCGTGGGGGTGCGGCTTGTAGGGCTGGTTTTTGGTAACCAGAGAGATCCTCACTTTTAAAGGGCCACTGTAGTTATGAACCTGTCAGGGAAAGCACAGGAAGTCACGATTACGAACTGATCTGTCATCAGAAGTTCCTAGAGTGCTGCTGTCATGTCACTGAATTACTGCCAATGCACAGCAGGTTGCCTTCCACCAGCAGCGGCCCACCCCCCTAATTTGTTCTGTATTGTGACGTTCAGGGGCAGCAGTAAATAAATATCAAGGGGTAAACACCCATAACGCTGTGCGGTTGTTGGCAGCTGTATTTTGGAATATTTAAGAGACTAGTGAGGTGCTTATGAATGTTATAAGAGCACAAGTTGTGTTCTGGATGTTATTCTGTAATGTTTACAGCAACTGGTTTTACCCAGGTGTTACTCCCCACCCTCTCCCCTTTCTTACCCAAACTGTGCAAGACCTCGCAGCGACCCACTCCCTGCAAATGGGCGAAAGAAAATCTCCCTTTTTTTCCCCTTTCATTCTATTGACAATAATTGTGGTAAAGAGAAAGTTGTGTATATACAATTTGCTTGCTTGTAAAAAGTGTATATTTTGATTAGTACAGATCGAGAGCAAATCTAAAAGCTTCCAGTTAGCTTTTACCACTCCTCTACCTTGAGCATGGCTAAACTGTTTCAGAGCGTTTAGTCAACACAGGCAAGATAAGCCTCTCTAAATCGGAGACACACTGTCTGAGATTGTATTGGCAATTTCTAAGCCTCCTTCAACACTCCAGTCCAGAGCTACTTCTAATAGGGGGTTATCTTGTTCAAATGTGGCTTTAGACAGCAGATTAACTTGGAGGATCAACCTCTGACTCAAAGCAAGCTTCCATCAACAATAATTAAGTGCTAATAGTAAGTGGCAGCCTTCAAATCCTGGTTTGCATCTTGGCAATGTGCTCATGTTCATACAATTTCATAAACCACAGACTTTTTTGACGGATACACTCCAGTAAAAAAAAATGTCAATTTGGGGCTGGGGTGATGTTGCTGCAGTTGAATTTCAAAGCACACACCGAAACCTAGCTGTGGCAACAAATCACTTGCTGGAGAAATGAGGCTGTTGGAACAAAGTTTCTACATAATTTGACACCAGTTGACCTTGACATTATTTTTTAAACAATGGTCCATTTGTCATGAAATTTAACACAATGTCTAAATTATCTGGGGAAAAATCTTATTTTAATTTACTTTCAAAGTATACAAATGTATTTCTTCTCCTTGAAAAGCTGCTATTATGGAGGAAAAAGGTTTTATTTTCTGAAAAAAAAGAAACTAAGAAATGAACTTAAACTTCAATAGGACTATAAATGTTATTTCATAATTACAATTTATTTTCTGAATATATGAAAAACAAATTTGTAAAAAAAGACTTGTGCAAAAGTTTGGGCACTTTTCCACTAGTGTTATTGTTTAGTTAGGTCTCTTAGTAGCTCATTAGATTAGGTCTTAATTTAAGTAAAATATAGACAATTCCTGTGTTTAATAATTCACAAGATACTTCAGACCTCTTTGGGAGTTGTGCTTACACTAAATCTAAGTAACTACTGAAACTAAAGATAAGTGACTCTTATGAAACAAGAGAAGACTACATAAGATACCTAAACCAGGGCCAATAAGAAACATCCCTGAAACTTGCTCTACTGGACAGACATGCAAAGCAAAACCCCCACATCACTGCCAACGATCTATAGGCAGATTTGGCTGTCACACAAATAGTGCTGCACCATGCACAGTTGTGGAACAAAACCAAAATGCTCCTCAGAAGGCAACATTGACTGTGATTAATTATAACATATTAATTATTACAACAAAATAGTTCAAATAGTGAGTGTGGATACAATGCAGGTGTACCTAATAAAGAATCTCTTATATACTGGTCACATAAAAAAATAAGTACATACCAAGGAAATTGTTACTTTTTATTTAATTTTACAATTTTCAACATATTTGACTAAATAATTTGCCTTCTTTATACAGTTCATAGAAATAAAGGTGATACACTTGAAAAAACTACATGACATATTATTATACATTTATTCACAAAAATATCTACAGGTATAAAATTCTATTGTGGAGAAAGTAACACCCTTGTAGCTAGCATTCTGCATAATTGTACACCAGTCTTTTACATTGGCTTGTTGAGATTTTTGATCACCCTTCCATGCAAAATTCCTTCAGTGGCATGATGTTTTAGGTTTTTTCGTTAAGTATACTGCCCTTTTCAAATCCCACACAACATTTCAGTGAGGTCCATACATGGGCTTTGACTAAGCCAATCTATAACTCATCATTTCCTCCTTTTGAGCAATTACTTGGTGGATTTGCTAGGATGCATATAATTATTATCCTGATTAAAGTTCCACCTCTGGTTCAGCTTTAACTTTTAGACAAATGGCTTCACAATATCTTCAAGCACTCCTAGAGTCCCAGAGGCAGCAAAGCAACTCCAAACCATAACATTTTCACCACAGTTTGTGTTTCTTTTTGTGAAAAGATGTCTTAAGTCTACACCACGTGTATGATTACACTGGCCAAAAATTTGTCGGTCCAGAGCACATTTTTCCACAAGAAATCAATCTTTGTCTAAATGTTCTTTGACAAACTGTAGATTTGTTCTAATGTCATTTTCTAGAGAGCAAAGGCTTTTTCCTGGCACACCTCCAATGCAGGTCCAATTAGTTCACTCTTTTTTAAAATGCAGACATATGCATTTATACACAAGCATTTGGCAGTTACCTGCAGATCCCATAATGAAATTTTTGGGTTCTTTTGAATTATTTTTTTTTTAAACAAATAGTTTAGATGACTCAGGCAATTTGCTAGAGTGGCCAGTCTTTTACAAACCGGCAGTCATTTAAATCTATTCTAGCTGTAGAAGTTTCCCTACAATTAAAATATTTTTAAATAAATATAGAGATAGTTTAAAATCCTTTTCCAGACTCATAGGCACCCACAACCTTCTTGGCATGAACATTCTTCAGATCTTGATATGAAAACAAAGAAAACAACAGGCCCTAGGTATCTGGTTTAAAGAAGACACCTAATCTGGAACACCTGATTATAATTCTATAGACTCCATGCACCTGATCTTTTTCGGTTTATTTTAATAATGAAAATGACTACATTCCAACAAATCACAGATTTTGTACTTAGCTATCCTTAGGCATTGTAACAAAAAGAGTTCAAATATGTTGAAAAAAAAATTAACAATTTCCAGAGAACTTATTTTTTTTCCATATGACTCCTCACCAAAGACACTTTTACTGAAAAATGACTGTCCCAGGGCTAAACAGTATGAACAGTCATAATGATCTTAAAAAGATGTGTGGGAAAGACGCAAACATATTTTTTATATTTCTGTTACCACATTTACACTACAGTCTGACTAAAATAACATTTTCAGCACAAGAATCACTTCCTCTAAAAATGACCACAGAGCAACGCATCCCAGACTACAGATGGAAAAAAAACAAAAACTGAACTCTGTGCATTAATGAGCAGCTGTACTTTCAAATGCATCCAAAAGTGAGTTTAAGAATGGAGTGGAAAATTACTCATATAGAAAACAGATCAAAGGGCATGGACTTAGTATGCAGAACCTTTACGCCTTTAAGTCTCCACACCATTAAGGGAACCGTTACGTGACAAATCAAACATACACGGTTTACATCATTACTCTAAAATAAGTCCAACAGCCAACAAGTTTAGTGTGTAAAGTTTGTGCCTTAAGTTTTGTTTCTATGAGGATAACAGGTGCTTTTGGACCAGAGGAACTTTTTCAGTTTTTAGAACCACTGGAGGAAGTTCCACCTTTTTTGTGTGTGTGCACTGCACGAACTGAGAACAAAAATATTTCTTAGAACACTGTTTTAAGGAAATATTTTAGCTCCTACTTCAGCGTAGGTACTCTCTGGCATGGACAAATGGACCAACAGTGAACTCCAGGCTTTCTTCAGACAATATAAGACAGAGAAAATACAACATGGTTTTGACACATCTAAGCATTCAGAACACGATGTGCTCCATCTTCTCATTTGAGGTCAGTGCACTGACCATTGGCTGGCTTATGTCACTTGAGTGTTCCTACTATTGGTGCAAATGCAAGGGGAAAAAAATACCAATGAAAATGTATAGAATGTTGGTAGTTCATCCTAGGAAGTCCCTAGGACCTTCTGAATGTCATTAGCAAGTAATTGTATGTGGTTTATGACACCTCATAACATGTAATCTATAAACATGGAATATTAACATATATACATAACATGTATATATGTTAATATGTACAATGTGAATAAATGTCAGGTCTCAAGGCAGTCGCTATTAGCAAAAATGTGTCATATAGTGTCAGGAATCATATAAGTAAGTTGGCCTGTGATAACACTTACTGAGACCAGTGTAATAACTTAGGCAAGCAGTTAGCACAATGCAAGCAGGCAGTAAGAAGCTTCTCATTGTTAGTAAGCCCTATTCAACAGTGTTTGAGAATTTTTCAATGGCTATTCAAAAATGTTAAAATCTGTTACTAGAGGAATTACGACGCTTCCATAGCCTGTTCATCATTGTATAAAAGATTTCCACACTTCCACTAGCATTGTCAGCAATGGGATTTTTTCTGTGGCTGAACAATTTCTCAATGAGGTTTGAATTGCAATTATTTTCTATGACATTCTAAAAATAAGGCCTGTTAGCGACCTGTTAGACTGTCAGGTATGTGTAGTTAGGCTTTTTCATATGTGAGCACAAGTGAGCACTCTTTGACCGGTCTAACTCCCCTATAGACGGTTTAAAACTCCCTGTTAGTTCTTGCTATATGCCACTTTAAAATAATGACAACATTGTAAACATTGATGATCATTTTAATTAATTTACAAATAATTTCTCCAACAAATGCAAGCTTAAATAATTTTTTTGGATCAAGTAGCACAAGCTTTTTAGAACACTGTCTGGTTTCATTGGAGGAAAATGAAAACATGACTAATGTCTGACTTATGTTCCTACTTAAGTGTTTGCTCGTTTAAAATAGTGGAAAAAACTACAAATTAAAAAAAGAATTTTCAATAACCAACAACCACCCTGTGAGTAATGGAGAAAAGCATAATAAAGTCAAAATGGCATTTTGCCCTTTGCCATGAATGTGGTGTTAACTATACCTTGTCTTGCCTTGTGGCTCTAGTGCAAAATTAAAAAAGCAACCCAAACCCATTTTGCCTTACCAACTACATTTTGGGTCTATGGGGGGAAACGAGATTTTTTTTACCTTTAATCAGGTGTGGAACAGATTGAGACTGCAGACATGTGACTTGTCATAAACCTATTGCAGCAATTAAAAATCTAGTGTGTGAAACATCTGGTAATCAACATAAACCTAGTACCACAGTTTGTATAGTGGTTTGAAATGGCGTATATTAATTCTCCTGAGTAATAGCACATGGGTACCGGCTTGACCCATATAGAACTTTTACCATAAGGGTGTGTTCGAGTTTGTGTGTGCTCTCACATTCATAGCTACAGGTGTGTCTTCTTTATGCTTGCAGTAGACTTAGCTGGACAGGAAGCACCTTATCTCTTGACACGATCAACTGTAACTGACATCAAAGTGAAAAGAATAACTGTTCAGTCCTAGTGGCCAACATTACTAGACTACAACCAATACACCAATATGGGATTTGTAAGCTGATGCATGTTTGCGATAGTCTTAATGTAGTATCTGCCAATGCTGATACAAAAAAGGCAGAAAAAGCTAAAGGCTTGTATCCAGATAAGGTTCATTTTCAACCATCTTTTACAAGCTACATAACAGCTCTGTGTAGACTGAACTCAGACTAAGGGAGGTGGCTGCAGCCCTCATCAGCTACAAGCTCCTCCAACAACGATACAGATACTATGTAAATATAGCATGTAGGCTCTTTAAATGTGTAGTGTTTGTGGTTATTGTTTTCACACCTTTCATTCATATTCTTCAACGTAAATTAATATCTGATATGCCAACACTGCAAGAGTTGTCTTCTCGGCTCCTCCCCCTACCGCAGGGGGATAATGTCGCTGACTACCAAGCTAAGGCACAGTTCATTTAGAACAAGCCCAATGACAGTAACATCAGTACCTTGATGGCTGGGTGTGTTTTGGTGGAATCGTTGCTTTTCTCGCCTGGAATACTGCCCGCTGACCTCCCCTCACATTTATAACGGAAACGCATCCCTCTTGCCTTGGGCTGCTCAATTATCTCTACATACGGGTTGCCTAGAGGGACAAAATGCAAAGGAGAGATCAGATATGAAAAAAAGAGTGCAATGAAATTCATTCAATGCTGAAATTGGTACTTAACCTAAGCTTGATTAAGCTAAGTCTGGGACCTTTAGAGACAATGAACAATGTAGTAGATGACTGTTCTGAGGACGTTTCCTACATATTACCTTTATTTCTAGATACTGCACACCATTTCTACTAAAATACACCAGCAACATTTATTTTTCTAACTCAGCTCACAAGTAAGTAAAATGTATCTAAAAATATTACAAGTAGGGAAACTTGTGGAAAGAAGTCCTTGACCAAAGGTTAATGTGTCCCCTTATTCTTTTCCCCTAATGAAATGGGACTCAAAAAATCTAATGCAAGTACATTTACTAAACTTTTTTCTGCTGTAATTAACTCTGAGTTTGCCTCATAATAGCATAAATACAAGCTTATATTTATATACCTTCACGTATACTGCACTGCAGGTTAGTAATATAGATTTATAGCGGCTTCTTGAATGTTAGGCTAGACCTATAGGGTAAGACCAATGCCCTGTTTACCTTTTACTGTACTGCAAAAAGTAAGACAGAAATTACATAAATGGCAAATCAGCTAGGTTTTTTATCCTTTTTTAAGCTAAAAATACAATTTCTCAAGTGCGAGCTTGTTTATGCACTTTCTCCCTATCACACACACAGATATGGTTTAGCTTTACTGTAAACAGGCATTGATCTTTAAGGGTCCCCCCCCCCCCCATTTGACTCTAATATACCTAAAGGAACACACATAGACACACAAAGTGACCACTTACCTTGTGGCATGTTGGGCTGTGCCCAGTTAAATAATCCTGTGTGGAAGACAAGAAAGAGGGGATGAGAGAAGCTATAACAATGAGCTAAAGCAATCACTGCAGCACTGCTCAGGCTACTCCTTTTCCGTAGAGGCTGCTCTGACCACAGTTCAACAATGTTATCTTAGTGCATTGGAATGCTCCCCCCAGTGACATCCTACGATGCACTTTTAAACATAAGAATTGACTCCGCTCCTGAGCCGCTTCAGCGCATCCCAGAATGCAATGCAAATGTACATATCTCCCACACGCTTTCTGCTTGCTTCTCTGGCTACCAACGCCCTGCAAAATGTCTGGGAACACTTAGCTCAAGTAAAGCATGTTTTTTTCATCTTCATATGTGTTATGTGTTGAGTATATCTGGAGTGCACAGATCTTCAAACAGGTATTTTTTGTCCTTGTGATGGGAGTGTGAACTGAGACACAGGTTACATTCAATTGTTTATGGAAGTTTTAGTCTTTGGTGTCAGCACTACAGAATGAATCCAAATATCTGTAAACAAAACAAAATTTTTAATAATCTGGCCCTCGTCCAGTCACTGAGCCAGACTCCATTACAAACCACAAACAGCCTTTATTCCCACTAGCTCCATCCAACACAGGATGATGTCATTTACTCATATGACACAGCTGAAAATGAAAAGAAACCAGCAAAAAGGTGTCCTAGTGTTTTGTAAAATGTTGAAAATTCGTCTGTCGTCTTAACAACAGAGGTGGCCAAATTCAGCCCTGGGGGGCCTGTGTCCAGCACAGTTTGGTGACTTCCCCACTCAGACACCTGGTTCAACCTGGTTCATCTAACATGCCACCTTTAATGTTTGAAGAGGGGAACTACCAAACTGGGCTGGACACACTCCAGGATGGGATTTGGGTACCCATTTAAAACAAAGCAGCAGATTTTGTCTGCTGTATGTTTTATATAAGGCGATTCAGTTTTTTCGTTTTTTTTGTGAGGTTATATATGAGAGACAGTTCTGGCTTATTTACTGTTTATTAACAGTGTTGTATAAATGAACTGTTGGCAAAAAAGACCTGCTAACATGCGGTCTTAAATTTATATCTGCAACAATCTGTGTAGCTTACACTGCCTGGCTTTTCCACTTTTCTGTTTGTTGGCTGTGTCTCCTGCAGGTGGTGGGTAAACAGGTGTTTCTAGTGACAATCAGTCCCTGGTTTGAGGATTCAGAAAGGTTGACCAAGCTTGCCCAGGATAGAGTCTACCACCAGAGCTCCTCATCTCCAGTCCCTTGTAGTTTCTCTCCTTTTATTACAATTTATTCATTTGATAATAATATTCGAATCTATTGTGATCTATGTGTGACCTTGACTTTTGTGTTGCTGTGTCTTGACCCAGCCTTTTGGAACAACTAAATAATTTAAGCTTAGTCTTAACAGTCATGAATCATATCAAACCTGAAAATATGTGCATCATTATACCCCACTTAAGTGTACAGCCCAATTTCAAACAATCTTTGATTAATATGCGGACTCAATAAGTGAAGCTTCAACATCCTCAGTAACAGTACATCAGTACCAAATACATAAAAGCTTTCCAATGATGCTGTAGGTGTAACCAGGCAAACTGAGAAACCACCCACATATCAAAAATGCAGTATTTTTGACAAAGACATTGGTAATTACACTGATCAGTCACAAGGTTAAAACTACTGGCAGGTAAAGTGAGAAACATGGAATATCTTGTTATTTCATTAAAATGGCATCTGTCAGGGAGGTGGGATAAATTAGGCAGAAAAAATGGGCAAGCATAAGGATATGAGGGCCAAACTGTGATGGCTAGGCATCACTGACAAGGCACCTCTTTTGAGGTTGGGGGCATGTCCAATATGCCATAGACAGTTCCTACCAAAAGTGATCCAAAGCAGCACAAGGGGAACCTACTCCATATTAAGCAGGTGTATTCAGCCTCCAACTGAAGGAGGCACATAGCAGTACATTTCTTATCAGAAATACACTTAAAAATATACTGCTACAAATAGAAAAACTTAATAGATTGTTGTATTGTTGTATTATACTACTATGACTATCTGTAATACTTTTCCCCCCATAACTTTTGATATTTTTATAGCTGTCTTATGGCTTCTGTGCAATCTTTTGCTTTGAAATAAAACTTGTAGGACACTACAGGAATTATATCAGACATGTACTTGATGCATTCATTTGTTGCGCTCTGGAAGAGAAGACTATTTAGGTCACACTGAAAAACAACACTATGATACTTTCATCTACCTTATTTTGTAAGCATATGAAAACTTTTTTTGTTTTATCCAGGTCAGTGTAGCTCCACTTTCTATGTTTTTTAAATGTTTAAGTAATATAATTTGCAGCAATTTACAGGTCAAATATCAGATACTGGCATTTGTCTACAAATTCCACATCTGTGCCACCCTAAAAGTTAAGTTATATGCCGAGTCCATCTGTGTAGAATCAAGACACTATTAAGACATATCAAACTGAAATCTGAAAATTACCACAGTCAAAAACATGAATCATTGCATTCTTAATTTATTAGTAACTGTCCCCGTTTTATGTGAAATGTGTGCAGAACTAGTGACGTTTTAGTTTAAGGGTGTCTTGTATCTGATACTGAAGCGACTGAACTTTGTCAGCTCAATTCATAACAAAAATGGTGGGATACCAATACTGGTTGAATGGAGAGACATTTGACCACCAAGTCCAAACACATGTGGCTAAAATCTGATCAGCATACAATTCAGATAAATGTCCCATGATGTCACCGGGTGTAACCAGGGGTCTCAGTGGGCAGTGGTGGCCTAGTGGTTAGGACGCTGCCTTTGGGACCTGAAGGTTGCAGGTTTGAGCCCTGGCCCTGGAACTACTGTGTCCTGCTACACAGCTCCCCGGGCACTGTTGATAGCTGCCCCCTGCTCCACGTGTGATGGGTTAAATGCAGAGGTCACATTTCCTTGTGGTGTTTAAGTGTGTTCACAATGACAAATAGTCACTTCACTTTTAAAACAAATTTGACGTCACGTGCATAGCCTAAATTTTTTGGGGGGAGGGGCAAGAAATTGACTACAATTCAGGCGTAAGACGCACGAGTGGAGAAAAGGCGACAGAAACCTAAATAAAACGAGCTTTATTCACGGAGTTCGCTGCGCCATTTCTAGGTTAAGGTCTGAAAACACGCCAGGCGAGCAAAAAGGCAGTTTACCTATAAAAAATAGCATCCAGACTTAAGGAAATGTGGGCCTTAGCTAGTCTGCGACGTCAATAACACTCCGTTAAAGTTTATTTAACGTGAGGAGAATGAGCGTTCATTGAACGAGGTTCTCCTTCCCGTGTTCAGGGGGAGGGGCCTGGTGACGATCTAATGGCCCGGATGATGAGGTAAGGCCCCGGATCTTAGTCCAACGGGCTGTTTTACCAAACACAGGAGTCGCTGCAAACAAACACAGTGGCGCCCCTTTTTTGTCGTCTTTATGCTGCCCCGGTTCGCCTTAACCTGCCTGTCTGACAGGTCTGCACATTTATGTTCGGTTTCGCAGGCTGGAGCCAAATTGGTCTGTGTTTTGTAGAGGTGGAGGTGGTGGCGGGATGGGGGGTTCCCCTCAGACACAGCACAACAAAAACAACACAAACTTCTCTCATAGACACACGCACCGGGCAAAGACCTACCGTCCATTTGTACTCCGACTCCCGCTTACACGGCCGACGAAATCCAACAGAGTAACACACACGAAAATCCGACCTTTTCTCCTTATTTGGGAAAAGTCAAAGTATTGGCGCAAGTTTTTTCGCTTCCTCCAGCTCCGCCGCCCCAGTCACTCATACGCACAGACACTTTCTATAGTGAGCAGCTGCGGAAATACCCGGATGACGTGGAAGCGCTTAAAGGAGCAGTTCAGCTCAATTCACCCTAGTGAATGGGGCTTGTATTCACATTATAGCAGCGCCTACAGCGGCAAACGTCTTTGTTGTATTGTTACAGTAATTACATTAAAAGCCGAGAACATTCTTGGAGACACTAACAAGGTTTTCTTCTCACATATACACCGACCAGTCATAACATTAAAACCACCTGCATATTAAGGAAGTCCCCTTCATGCTGCAGGAACAGCTCTGACTGTGGTGCACTGTGTGCTATCACAGTCAGCATGTACTTTTTGTGCTAAAGCAGATCTTCTGTGGGACCAGATATGGGAGCTGATCCAGTAATTTATCTATCACATTTTGGCCCTCAGGTACTAACACTTTCCCATTTTCCTGCAATGACTGACTGTTCACTTGCAATACCATTAAAAACTATAATACATTTAATACATTCCGGTTCCCATCAGTTAAGCTTGATAAGAAACAAAATGGCCTCAAAATATATTACTACTACTATTAGGAGACATTCTTCCCAGGGCTGATATAAGTGGAATCTAGAAAGTCTGATACAAGGGTAATTTAGAAGGCCTGGTATAAATGGAATATATAAAATCTGATATTAGTGAAAATTAAAAGGTCTGACATAATTGGAATCTAGAAGGGCTGATTAAAGTGAAATCCAAAAGGTATGACATTAGTGAAATTTAGAAGGTATGACATATGTAGAATGTAGAAGGCCTGATATAAGTGGAATCGAAAAGGTCTGATATGTGTAATCTAGAAGGTCAAATAGAAATGGAAAATATAAGGTCTGTAATAAGTGCAATATAGAAGGTCTGATGTTAGTGGAATCTAGATAGACTGCAACAAGTGGAATCTAAAGTGTCAAATGTAAATGGAACATAGAAGGTGTGATAATAGTGGAATCTATAAGGTCTGGAACAAGTGGAATCTAGAAGGTCAAATGTAAATGGAAAATAGAAGGTCTAATGTAAGTGAAGTATAGAAGGTCTGATATAAGTGAAATCTAAAGTTCTTATATAAGTGTAGAAGGCCTGATATTAGTACAGTCTAGAAGATCTGAAATTAGTGGAATCTGACAATAGTGAAATCTAAAGGGTCTGATATTAGTGGAATCTAAAAGGTCTGTTATAAGTGCAGTATAGAAGGTCTGATATATGTGGAATCTAGAGGGTCAAATGTAAATGAAAAATAGAAGGTCTGATATAAGTGGGACCTCCTGGGTATTAATACATGTCCGGATTAGTTCTGCTCAACTGGAGAGGACGTACCTAAGATGCACATGATAAGGTTTTACTGGAGCTTCAAGATGTCTTTAGTAACTGTTTCTACCACGGAAGAAAAATCAGGTGTGTAAGGTAATGTGACGCAGCACGTTTTTGTTACTCTTCTAAAGACTCACCACAAGCCTGTTTGCAAACGGGAAGCCTGACATGTTGACATTGCCACACTCATGCTTTGTTCTTGACGACTATATTCCCCAAATATATAAGTGGAATCTAGAAGGTCTGATATTAGTGCTGTCTAGAAGGTCTGATATAAGTGGAATCTACAAGGTCTATAGGTAGAATCTAGAGGTTATGATATAACTGCAGTATAGAAGGTCTGATATAGGTGGAATCTAGAAGTTCTATAGGTAGAATCTAGAAGGTCTGATATAAGTGGAATCTAGAAGGTCTATAGGTAGAATCTAGAAGGTATGATATAAGTGGAATCTAGTAGGTCTGATATAGGTGGAATCTTGAAGGTCTATAGGAAGAATCTAGAAGGTCTGTTTTTGTTACTCTTCTAAAACTGGTTGCAGACTCAGCAAAAAAAAAAACATAAATATGACAAAAACATCCTGAGCACAATCAGAATCAGAATCGTGTTTATTGGCCAAGTATGTGAGTGAACACACACAAGGAATTTGATTCCGGCAGGTGGTGTCTCTCAAGTACAGTGTAGTAATAGTAAGAACAGAACAGTAAAACAATGTAGAAACACAATGAATAATGTTAATGTGGTCGGAGTGACAGAAAACACAGAAAATAAACAAAAACAAGGAAAGTACGAGAGAGCGCTGTACCGAGCACACTTTTGGCCCTGTATCACCGCGAGCGTCTCAGCGAAAGGGAAGCTTGGCACTGTCCACAGTGGCGCGCATTTCACGTTAACAGCGCCACACTCAGCTTGTGACTTACGACCCTAATAGAGGGGTCAAAAAGAACACCTTTTGACGAGGATGGGAGTCAAACCCATGCATGCAGAACACAATGGATTAGCAGTCCATCGCCTTAACCACTCGACCACCTCGTCTCCATTGCAAGACTGCAAATATTTGGAACACACCTCATTACAAATCTGTTTTTCTGTACAATTCCCTAGAAAAGTCTCTCCCAAAGTGGGAGTCAACGTTCCCATAATGGTCTATAATGGTACTGGAGGTGGGCTCTGAGAGACCATTTACAATAAATTAACAGCTATTCATTTTCAGTGTTGTAATTAATATGAAATTACAGAAGAATGTGTTTATATTTAAATTAATAAATAAGCAGAACTAATACAGTAAAGCTTTGAATGACATTCTTAATTTTTCTGACCTAGTTTTGATCTGAAAAACATATATTGTCGATTGTTAGGAGTCGTTATGATCATGTGTTGATCAGAGATGTAATAAAATGTTTGGGTGGGACACAGAAAAGCGTCAGATTACAGATTTGGCTGCAGCATTCTTAATTTTGGAAATAGCTGCCCTAGAAGTCTCCCCAAATATATAAGTGCTGTCTAGAAGGTCTGATATAAGTGGAATCCAAACGGTCTGATATAGGTGGAATCTAGAAGGTCTATAGGGAGAATCTAGAGTTGAAGTGAAGTGAAAGTGACTATTTGTCATTGTGAAAACACTCAAGTACCACAACAAAATGTGACCTCTGCATTTAACCCATCACATGTGCAGCAGCAGGCAGCTATCAACAGCACCCGGGGAGCAGTTTAGTGGGACGGTACCTTGCTCAAGGGAACCTCAGTAGTGCCCGGGCTGGGACTCAAACCTCTGACCTTCTGGTCCCAAAGGCAGTGTCCTAACCACTAGGCCACCACCAAGGTCTGATATAACTGGAATCTAGTAGGTCTATAGGTAGAATCTAGAAGGTATGATATAAGTGGAATCTAGAAGGTCTATAGGTAGAATCTAGAAGGTCTGATATAAGTGGAATCCAGACGGTCTGATATAGGTGGAATCTTGAAGGTCTATAGGAAGAATCTAGAAGGTCTGTTTTTGTTACTCTTCTAAAACTGG
>JBBPDA010167347.1:0-17749 GCA_037974385.1 Arnoldichthys spilopterus | reverse complement strand
TGTTTGCGTTAGCCACACCCCCGTCAGCTGTTTCGTGTTCTACGTCACTCCCTGTCAGCTGTCTACAATTAGTGTGATTATTTAAGTTCCTGTCTGTCCATTAAGTCCTGGTCGGTTGTAATGTTACGATGGGGATCGGTTGTTTTGTGTGTACACATGTACAAACGTCGCGGTCGTGTCCTGTCCTGCCTGTGTTTACGCGTGTTTATGTTCTGTTTTTGGATTCAGTGTTTTATTTTTCTTTATTAAATCTTTAATATCTTTTGAAATACTGCGTTTGCTTCCTCACCACGACCCCCATCGTTACACTGGCAGTTCCAGATGTAGGAGGACATCTGCTCAGGACAATTTGTTGACTGCCCTGCTCATACAGACCTTGTTCAACTCATCTGTTAATTACCAGGTGTGTTTGAGTAGAGAAATTACCAAACTGTGCTGGACTGTGGATCTCAAGCACCAGAGTTAACCTAAGATACACCATCAACAACTGCAGGGGCGCAACTCCTAATGGCATCTTTCAACTGCAACATCAAAAACATAAACCACTTGAGAAAACTGGAAGAGGTACCACTCCAAAGTGTCTAATTTGTCATTTTATTGCTAGCTAGATTGACATTTTGGCTGATATAAAAGGATAAACTGCACTGTTTTGCATAAATATCTACATGTACACAGGCTGTTAAGTCAGCCAAGCTTCGGTTTGTGCATGTGAGTTTGAACTGATGCACCAGCAACATTGTCTTGCTTCCTGCAGTTTAACACTAGCTGTGCTGAAAGGAAACAATGTGGTGCACTTTTTGCACTAATATGATGGCACAAATGTTTACAGTTGCATGTAAATTAAAACAACCTAAATTTAGTTCTGGGTTAGTTAAGGGTTAAATCTGAGCAAAAATACTATAATTCTATAAATTCATACATAATTCTTTTTATGTATTAATACTTAATAAATCGTAATACTTTTAAAATTGTAGTTTACCTTGTCATGCATTTGGTAGACATAAATGTGTAAGGAAATCCATGTGTCCTAGCCCCGCCCCCCACAGCTGAGGATCGTTATGTGTTTCACTTAAATGTCCCCGTGTGTCACTTTCTGGTTGCCGGTCGTTGTTGCTGTTTTGGTCATCGTGCGTACCCTGTCTTGTTCCTGAGTTAAGTTCGTCAATAAACCAAGTGAAATCAAGTCCTGCCTGCACTTGCTGCCTAAAACCTCCAGATCGTGACAAAATGCACTTGTGGGCAGTGGTGGCCTAGTGGTTAGGACATTGTACTTGGGACTTGAAGGTCACAGGTTCAAGTTCTGGCCCGGGCACCACTGAGGTTCCCTTGAGTACCGTCCCACAACACTGCTCCCCGGGCACTGCTGATAGCTGCCTGCTACTCCACGTGTGCACGTGTGATGGGTTAAATCCAGAGGTCACATTTTGTAGTTGTGCTTGAGTGTGTTCACAATGACAAAGTACTTATATTTATTGCAACTATGACAAAAAAACCTACAAGCTCATTTGTCCAAATTTGTTAACCCTAGGCTTATTGTTTGAGTCACTGTGATTACCTTCATGTTTGTGTTTGTCAGTTGTACATATACTGTAGCTACAACATTAAAACCACTGACAGGTGAGGTGAACTGTATTGATCATTTTGTTACAGTGGCATCTGTCAATGGGGTGGGATACATTAGATAGCAAGATAACAGTCAGTTTTTGAAGTTAATATTCTGGAAGTAGGAAAAATGGGGAAGCATAAGGATTTGAGCCACTTTGACAAGCGGTCTTATTGTGATGGATAGAGAACTGAAGCAAAACAGCAGGCTTTGTGGGGTGTCCCTGGTATGCAGTGGTTAAAACTGGCCAAAGGTAGGCAGAGGAAAGACAGTCTTTTTTCTTTGGACACTCATGACAAATTGTAATGGCGATAGCCATGGGTGTCCAAGGGCTATTGATGCACAGTAGTGAAACTACAGTAAAATAATAAGTGAATGTCAAAGCAACTTTGTGAAACCTTTTCTATGATCAAAACAGGCTCTTGATGACTTATCAAATTCATTGTAAAGTGACCTGCTATGATTGCTTTTTTTTTTTAAACACATAAGAAGTTCGAGTGCACTTAGCTACACTGTATATTTTTATAATAAATGAGATATTAAAAAGTCCAAAACTTCCTGTGAACCATCAGAAATGTAAAATATAAAGTGACACAACGCTTCTCTCTTTCATGTGTCCAGTTTCATGTTTACTCTTTAGGATGTAAATGAAAACATGATTCATCAAACTAGGACAGTTATGATGTTTACATGCCCATTTTCTGTGGTGTACAGGGGTCAGCCTGGGCACTCTTAACAGCTGCAGTCTCATGTGAAGCAAGCTACTATACTTGGCACTTTTCAGAAATTTGTGTTACAGTAGTTCTTCTGGTAGATTGGACGAGATGGCCTAAACCGTCTTTCTCCACACACTTCAGTGAGCATTGGGCATCCATGACTTTATTGATGGTTCACTTTTGGTAGGAACTAACTACTGCATATCTGGAACACTCTACTAGGCCTGCCTTTTTGTTTGTCTACCCTGTCAAAGTTGCTCAGAACTTTACACTCGCACGTTTTTCTGCTTCCAATACATCAACTTTAAGAACTGACTGCTCACTTCATGCATAATGCATGCTTGTACATACATCTCACCCTTTAGTAGGTGCCACTGTAGCGAGATAACTGATGATCTGTCAGTGGTTTTAATGTTATGAGGCTGTGTTTTATTTATTTTTATTTTATTCTGCAGGAACAACAAGGAATGGCAACTCAAATTAGAGTGTCAAAATGCTGAAAAACAAAATAAATTATAAAAATGTATATATATTTTTATAAAAAATGATAACTTGCCTTTAAATGAACTGTAAGTGCATATAAAATAATCAGAAATCAGAATAAATCAGCATTTTTCTTTTCAGGTAGAGAGAGCTACACATCCCATCCAGTTATCAGGAGATCAAGTGCTTTTTATCATTATAGAAAACCTAAAAACATTCATTGCCATATGTACAGTGTGTTCCACTATGCAAATTTACTGTTCATAAACACATAATAAACCACAGTGGTCTCAGTGCAGCATGAAAGAGACTACTGAAAATAGGCTGAGGGAGTCTATAACGACGTGGACTGATTTTTCCATCACTCTCCACAGTTCCTCAATTGGACTGGCAGTTTGAATGTCCAAACCTACCCCTTTTTAAGTTTGGAGGCTAGATCTACACCTTGGAATATTATTCATATCACATGTCAGTGGTTTTAGTGTTGTGGCTGAGAAAGAATATCCAGAGTGGAAACAGTGTGTGCAGAACTGCTGTGTGTTCTGCAGACCAAAAGCATAGTGCTTAAAACCAGTGTGGGCATTTCAGCCTCAAACATAAGTAATGACAGTTAAAAATAGATTTTTTTGTGGTAAATTGCTGAAAAAAAAAATTTCATTTATGAAAAAAAAGATGTCTCGCCTTTAAATGCAATGTGGGTATAATGAAAAATAGGTTTTCATACACATAATCAAATCTGTTCATACATACAATAAAGATTATATTGAAAATAAAATAATCCGGTTATATTAAGTAAAAACTGCCAATGACATTAGCAGAATTTATTGAAATAAACAACAATATCTAGTTCTTTACATCAACTTAAAAATCTTTTTTTTAAATATGTCAAAATGTTATTTTAAAGTAAAAATGAGCATCTAAGGTTCTGTTTCCTGAACAATTATAACATACAGAGGATCAGTAGACTCAATTTATATTTTTTGCTAAACACCAGACACACACATTAACATGCCACTACCATGTTAGTGTCATCCAGAATCAGATTTAAATGTACAGAAGGAGGTGCAATCATGAATAGACTGGGGAAGAGAGTTCCAGAGTTTAGGAGTAACAGCACTGAAGGATCAGCACTGAGGGATTGTAATCAGTCACTTAGACATTAAAGTGTTTTTTGTATATTTATTAAAGAGTATTTTGTAGTTTAAAGGTTGTTCAATGCATATCATTTATTACTGATGGGCCTCTATGTCTCTCCCTCGCTCTCTCTGTCCAACACACAAACAATAAATATGCAACATTGCATTGCAAAGCTCATGCCCCTTTGAGCTGACGTGTACAGTATAAATAGCATATATTTTCAGGCCTTTAGCTTTTCACACCTATTCAGTTAGAAGTTGTTACTTCCTGTCCAACATTTCATTATTGCACTACAGCAGATAAACGCTACACTTTCTGTAGTGAAGGTCTAGCAGCAGCTACAGTTAGAGTAAATCAGAGAGAGAACATGGCAGAAGCAGTGTATGATGATGTGGGCAGCTTGGAGCTGAGTAAGATGGACACAGGAGAGAGAGTGGAGATGATGGTGGACATCTATGCCAGTGCAGACACTGTTAGAGCTCAGGAACCCAACACAGACACTGAGGACATGAACACAGGGAGGGAGACACAGACTCAGCAGAGAGGTAGAGTAAACTTCAAGAGCATAAAGTCTCTGCATATTTACAGTGAAAATGTAAAAAGTCAGTTTACTGTTTATCAGCTGTTGGAACAGGAAGCAGATGCTCCAGACTGGCTGCAGTGTGTGTGGGGCTGCTGTGTGTTCTTCTGCTGACCTCCAACATAGTGCTCTACATGCACTGTGAGTGTTTCAGACTCAAACACTTTCTCTTAGAATAAAAGAACAGAACAGATGTTTCACTGTAGGAAATGAGGTTCTTTCTCATGCAGATGTTCATGTAAAAGAGGTTAAGGACAGAATCATCTCTTCCTCTGTAAAAATCACTGCAGAAAATCTCAACTTACAAAGCAAATACAATAATTCAGTGAAGATGATCGGTGAGTGAAGCTGCTTTCTCACAGTGAACCAACACAAACAGTCCCTCACACTTCTGAAACATCTTTGTTCTCATTTCTGTAGTAGAGATTTTTCAGTACTGGAAGAAGAACAGAAGCAGCTTTTACTTTTTCACTACTGAGAAGAAGAACTGGAGTGAGGCGAGGCAGGACTGCAGAGAGAGAGGAGCAGATCTGGTGATCATCAACAGCAGAGAGGAACAGGTGAGAGAGAGAGAGAAGGGGGGGCAGAGAGAGAGTTATTTTTGTTTTATCTCTTTGTGTTACTTATTTCATCCTCCATCCAGATGTTCCTTATTGACCAAAAGAAACAGATGAACTTCTGGATTGGTTTGACTGATGTAGAAACAAAAAAAAGCTGGAAGTGGGTGGACGGTCAACAGGTGACTCAAGTGTACGTCAACATATAAAAAGTATCTACAGTGGATTTTTCCTCTTCACAATGTTTTCTACATCATCTTGTTTTTCTCTTCATGGTTAAAGCAGCGCTGCTCTACAATCTTACTGTAAGAAGGGCAAGCCGTAGCCCCGCCCCTCAGCTGAACCGTAACTCAGGCTCAGCTGGGGGCAATTATTAAAGGGGATAAAGGTTCTTGTGCCTTCCTTCGTCGGTTTTTGTTTGTATGGTTGTGCGTCACTGTCAGTATCTTGCTTTTAAATGTGTCTTTAAGTTCTGTCAATAAAACCCCTTTCACCGTCCGTCCGCCCGTTTGCTGCCAGAACAACCTTGATTCGTGACACTTACTACACCCTACAAACTTCTTTCCCCTGTTCTGTAGAATAAAAAGGCTAGTAGCTTCTGTTAAATAGTTTAATGTGTTGTTTTGTAAAATGTGTGATGATTAAAGATGATGCTGTGTGTGATCGTCAGATTCTGGAGGAAGGATGAACCAAATGATTCTGGAGGGACGGAGGATTGTGCTGTTTTTACCACCACAGTTGAAGAGGACCGGAGAACGTGGAACGATGTTTCCTGCTCTAATAGTGTAAACTGGGCTTGTGAATTTAATCGGACAGAATTTCACCCGAGGATGTCACTTAAACCCCAGTAGATTATCATTGCTGTGCTCTGGAAAACGCCATAATCAGATACTTTAGGAGTTCTAGGACTAAGTTGTAGAGAACACAGGGCTCAAGTCATGTGACTCTGGCATATTTCATAATTAATAGTAAAATCATAGTTATGAATGAACTTGTGACTGTAACTTTTATGGGCATGATGAAATCTTTTTCTGAGATCCTCATACACTTCCTTTGTTCATGCCATTTACATTACATGTGCATCATATATATGTGTTGTATGTGTGATCAGGCTTTGCTGGATTCTTCAAACACAGTAAAACAGGGTCTCCCACTCACACCTGATCGGATCCCATTGACTGAATACACCAGACTCTGATTTCATCTTCAAATTATATGATAGTCCTAAGACTTCACTTAATTTTGCCACACGCATATGTTATTCAATTAATACACAACCAAATATGATCATTTTAGTTTCATTTGTATTGCTAGGTTTTTTTTTATCTACTTTTAGGACTGTCCATCTAGTAACACTGTTAGACCAAATAAGTAGGTAAATCCCATCTCAAGCAAAATTTGATTGGGAGCCAATGCAGATTAGATAAAACAAGGGTGATGTGATCGTATCTTCTGGTTCTAGTTAGAACTCTTGCTGCTGCATTCTGAACTAACTGGAGCTTGTTTGTGCACCTATTAGAACATCCAGACAGTAAAGCATTACAGTAATCTAACCGAGAAGTAACAAAGGCATGAACTAATTTTTCTGCATCATGCATTGACATAATATTTCTTATCTTGGCAATATTTCTGAGATGAAAGAAGACAATTCTAGTTATATTATCTACATGAGCTTCAAATGAAAGATTGGGATCAATGATCACACCAAGATCTTTCACTGCTACGCAAGATGAAACAGAATGGCCCTCCAGAGTTACTGTGAGATTGGACAGTTACTCTGAGCTGCAGGTGGCCCTATTATGAGTAATTCTGTTTTATCAGAGTTGAATAGTAGGAAGTTTAGAAGAATCCACTGTTTAATGTACTTTACACATTCTTCAAATTACATTAAGTTGGTGTTTCTCACCAGGCTGTGAGGAAACATATAACTGTGTGTCGTCAGCATAGCAATGGAAGTTTACTCCATGTTTTCGAATAATATTACCCAAAGGTCGCATATACAAGGAAAAAAGCAGGGGGCCTAAAATTGCCCCTAAAACCTGACTGGAACATTTCATGAAAGTTGTTTCTATGTAGAAATGAGCATAACTGTTGTGCTTCAGCCTTTTCTAGTATTTTTGAAATAAAAGTGAGGTTTGATATTGGCCTGTCCAAACTGATCCCACTGACCAGCCTCCATTATGCTTCCCCTGTAACAGTAACCAGTCCAGTTTATCACTCAGGTGCAAGTAAAAAAAAATCCACAGCTGAATCTTTTTACCTCTTTCCTTGATAGTGTTTTTCTCAATAGTATAGTAGACAGTATCTCCGCCTGTCACGTGTCAGACCAGGGTTCGATTCCCTGAGGGGAGGCTTTTCTCTGTGACACTCAATTGTACCTCTCTTTCCCACCAGGCGATGACACCATCTCCTCCAGAATCTCAGCATGCCTCACAAACATCACATGTTGGATGAAGGACCAACACCTCCAGCTCAATCTCTCCAAGACTGAACTCCTCATCCTCCCCGCCAGGCCAACTATACATTACAACCTCTCCATCTGACTTGGCTCAACGGTCATCACTCCAACCAGAACTGCTAAGAGCCTTGGAATGTTTATCGACGACCAGCTGACCTTCAAAGATTTTACTGCATCGACCTCACAGTCATGCAGATTCACACTGTACAAGTTCCGCAAGATGAGACCATACCTGCCAGAGTGTGCCACGCAACTGCTAGTCTAGGCACTGGTTATGTCTCGCCTTGACTATTGCAACTCGCTGCTGGCCGGTCTACCTGCAACCTCAATCAAGCCACTCCAGAGGATTTGGAATGTGGCAGCAGAGACGCGCTCACGTGACACCACTTCTTCGCTCCTTGCACTGGCTCCACATCTCCGCTCGAATCAAATTCAAGTCCTTGATTCTCACCTACAACATAATCGATGGATCATCTCTGGCTACTTGACATCACTCATCCAAACACACACTCACCAGGTCACTCAGCGAGTGATCTCCGGCTGGAAATTCTATCCCCTTGTGGAATCAAGCACCACTCCAGACTCTTCTCCTTTATTGTTCCTCAATGGTGGAATGAGCTGCCCAGAGATACATAATCAGCTGAGTCTCTCTCGACATTCAAGAAGCGATTCAAGACCCAATTGTTCCGCACCCACCTCAGCACATAAGCCTAGTGGTCACACATGAACTATTGCTTCCCGATAACTGACCAGATGTCATCCAGAAAATAATGTTCCACTTTGTCTTCACTGTAGTTTTTATTATAGCACTTGTCAACTGTTATACTGTAGTAGTTGTGTAAGCACCTGGCACATGTATCCATTGTTGTAGTGGTTCTCTGTAGTTAGTGTAAGCACTTAGCATATGTATGTATTTATTGAAGTTGCTCTCTGTAGTAGTATAAGAACTTGGCGTATGTATGTATTATAGTAGTTGTGCCTGTTATTTATTTTGAAACTACGTGAGTCTTCCGTGTAGCACCACTCTCAGTGTTACTCAAGGCAATGCGAATGTTTCCTCTGTCCTGGAAGTCGCTTTGGATAAAAGCATCAGCCAAATGAATAAATGTAAATATAATCGTGAACACACCCCATTACATAAAGTGCACCACAACAAAATGTGACCTCTGCATTTAACCCATCACACATGGAGCAGTGTAGCAGGATGGTACCTTGTTCAAGGGTAATCCTGGGATCTTCCAGTCATAAGAGCAAGACCCTAACCACTAGGCCACTACTGCCCCTAACAAATAATTATGCTTATGAAACGACACAACTGATGGCATGTATGAATTGTACTTGAATGTGTAAAGCAAAATACATCAATAATTTAAAATAAGCTTAAGTTTTGTATAGGAATGTGTAGAAATTCCAGTACTATACAGTTCTTTAGCACAAGGTTTAAACCCTTTCTAATTAACCTTCCTGCCTGAGGTAGCAAAGCTGGTGTGAGTGAACAGGTCTGGGTAAACAGGAAGCAGCTTTTGAACCTGTCTGTGGTGTTAAGTGTTGGTGTAAATGACATCATTCAGCCATTTTAATTGTGAGACAAACCAGACTAAACATGTCCAGATGAAAAGATCGTTTCTAAGAGAACTGTTTGTCGTCATATGTGGTCAAAGTGAATTAATGTGAGTCTTTTTTTCTTGTTCTTGTTGCAGAAGAAATGTGCAGTTGAACAGCAGAGTAATTCAGAGAGAGAAAGGCACAGGAAGTCTATGATGACATGGGCAGCTTTAAGCTGAGCAAAATGAAGAGTGAAAATCTTCTAGTTTTTCCTGTGTTTTATAGTGGCCCAAAAAATCCAGAATGTCATGTCTGTCCCTTTGTCCCCCCTCCCCCACACACTTCTGTAATTCCACAAGTTTACATAACTAATGTTTCACATGGTTTAAAATGGTGGCTACAGTCCCTGTACATATTCATCTGGACTAATCATTGCACACTTACATCACTCATGGTTCCTCTAGTGTGACAAAGTACTTACCATGAAATAGGAGCTAAAAAGGTTCCCAAAATGGCATTTTATGTGTATTATCATTCAGATCCTGCAGTGTGGACACAAAAAAGGGAAAACTTCCTCAAACAGGTCTAAGAACTATACAAAAAACTTTATTTGGCCCAAAAGCACCTGGTGTATGTATAGTTTACATAAGTAAATATTATCAATATAATAAATTTACATATTTAAGCATGTACACATGCTCTTATGCAGAGAAGCATCTACATTTGTATTCTTTAACATAATACTAATATGTAGTATAATTAAGAAATTAAGAAGCTAAATCTAAAGTACAAATAAACTTATATATAAATAAATAAAAAAAAACAGAGTATGAATTATAAAATTTAATCAGAAAAACAAATAGGAAACTAACACTAAACAATAAACCTACAAATTAAGTATAAACAGTATAAACAGTATACACACACCATTAACAATATATGTAGACCAAAATTTATTTGAAGTTCACAGATTAATGTTAGAATGCCAGAATATATAAAGTGCAGATAAGGCAGACGTGTGAATGGCAGAGTGCAAATGGCAATGTGCAGAAAGATCAGTTTTTTTATGGCAGTGCAATGCCTCTTGAGTCTCTCTGTTCTGGTCATAAGGCTACAGAACTGTTTGCCGGAGTTCAGCAGGCAGAACAGACAGTTGGTTGGGTGGGATGAGTCTTTGATGATTTTTACAGGTCTGCTACTGCAGTGCCTGGTGTAGATCTCCAGCGTTCTGCAGCTTTGATCACTCTCTGCAGAGCTTTACGGTCTTCAGCTGAGCAGTTCCCAAACAAAGCTGTAGTACTCATGGTTAGGATACTCTCACAGCAGTGGTTTAAAAGATTTTTAGGATCCCTGGAGTGACCCTAAATCTCCTCAGCTGCCTCAGGTGGTAAAGCCGTTGCCTTGCCTTTGTGACCAGAGCATGTGTGTGCCAGGTGAGATCCTCTAAGAGCTGAACACCCAGGTGCCAAAAGTGGCTCACTCTCTCCACTGGAGCGCTGTTGATTAGGAGCGATGCATAAGAGTGATGCTGCTTCTTGCTGTAGTCCAGTATCAGCTCTTTAGTTTTAGTTTAGTTTTCAGATGAAGGCTGTTGTCCTGGCACCATTTTGGCAGGTTTTTAACCTCCCTCATGTAGGCCGACTCATCATTATTTTAGAGATGAGGCCTAGCATGACCGTGTCGTCAGCAAACTTAACAATGGTGTTGGAGCTGTGAGTGGAGTTGTACGTGGAGGCTGAATACAATCAGGGACTTAAATGCATCCTTGTGGGGCTCCAGTGCTGAGGGTGATCGAGCTGGACACACAGCTGCCCACGCTCACTACCTGGGGTCTGTCTGTGAGGAAGTCCAGGACCCACCTGCACAGCTGGCCATTTAGTCCCAGGTCCTTCAGCTTGTTGAACAGTCTGAGTGGAACCACAGTGTTGAAAGCTTAAGTGTAATCAATGAACAGCAGTCTCACGTAATTCTCCCATCTTTCTGTCCACATGGGTGAGGACGGTGTGCACGACATGAGCGATGGCATCCTCAGGGGATCGTTTTGGAACCGCAGTAAAAATAGTTTGTAGTTAGCGATTCGGCTTTCTGATGACTATAATTCTTTAATGTATTCACTTTTGGTCATAAATCACACAGAATTAGATCATTCATAATTGGTGAATTTAGGTTATGGTGTCTCCCGCCACAAAATCATATGATACCACAATCTGAACGTTTATATTAAAGGCTGCATAACATCAAAACCTTTAAACACAGAGAGATCAAACCAAGTTTAGCAAGAACAATTTGATTTGTGTAGTATTTCTGTCAGTGATTGATAAATCCAAAACATTCCAAAAGTCGTTTTTCTATTGAAAACCACTTTACAATGCAGACAATTCTTCGTTTTTTGACATTTCTTGATTTGTGAAAGTTTTCACAAATACAAGGTCACATATACTGGGAGAATGGGGGCTACATGGACGACTATGGGCCAAAGACATTTTTTTTAAGTTGCAAAGAATTTATTTAAAACAGTTGTTTGGTGGGATGAGTAAGAAACAGTCAGGAGATGTAAGACTTAAGAATGCAAGGTACATTATGAGTAAAAGAAAATATTTTTCAAATTGCTGTGATGAAGAAGAACTAAACTGATATGGACAAAAACATTTACAAAAACAGATATTATATTAATATTATGCATTATATAATATTATCCTAAATTGTGAGTACTTCTGAATGGACTTCTACAAAATTGTACCAGTGTAAAGAAAGCCAAGGCAATATTCCTTCAAATGTGTGTTGTGTTCTTGGGTGTTAAGAACACAAATGCTGTAAAAGAAGGAACTGCCCCGCTGAAATGTTACATGTACAGTTGTAAAGGGATTGTTGAGCTGCTGATGCAGAATTATTTGTGTTCTTTCTCTCTGTGGAGTGGTGTTCTCCTTGGTGAGCTCTCAATGTATGCCTTCAAGAGTAAAGATGATCAGCAAAAACGAAATATGACTGAGAGGAAAACAAGAGACACCAGCAGCCATGTTGAAAGTTGGTTTGGTATTATGAAGAATTCTATTCCTCAATAGAAAAGGAAAATGAGTCCAGCTGATTTTATTTGCAAACTTCATTCCTCACTCAAAGGAAGGTCTATAGAGCACCTAGTGGGACATGGGCTATCTATGGGCTATTCAATTACTTTGAAGAAACTACCTGCAAAAAGCCAAAAAAGGAAAAGCAGAAAAAGACAAAGCAGGGACAATTACAAAACACAAATTTAAAAGAAGTCCAAAGTCTCGGTGTTGTGATCAAGGCCAACAAAAAGACAACAACCCTAAACACCTGAAGAAATGGTCAGATGAAGCAAAGATTCAGAATCCAAAAGAAAAGGTATTTTGCTTTTGAATGATTATATTATATATTTTTTCTTGATTTTCATTCTTTATTTGGTTGATTGTATTTCATAATTCATGACCTCAATTTGATTTACCATTGTAAGCTATTTATTCTGCAGTCATATGTAGACTATACAAATACTAAAACCACTAAAACTGGCCTTTTAGATCATATACATGATGTACGTTTGTCAAGTTTTTGAAATGTAAACTTTTAAAAAAATGTTATGATGTAATTTTTCCCAAATTGGACACTATAACAATGAGATAATTGGCAATTTAGCTCATAAATGAGGCAAATGTAATTGATAATTTGTATAGATCATTATTCATATTATTAAACATTAGTATATTTATTTACAACCAATACAAACAATATAACAATTTGATTTTTAAAAAAGTATCTATATGTTTTCCACCAGTTTCACAATGCTGCTTTTCGCAGTTTTCGTGATGAAGGTTTAAGGCAATTTAACAGATTTTTAAAGCTATAAAAGGTGTTAAAGAACAATTACTGTTACTTCAATAAATAGTAGTACCAGTTGATATATAGTAATACTATGCAAATAATGTTGATTTTCAGATTGGAGAAGAAATCATAAGAAGCTTCCCTGATCTTCCAAGTCAGATCAACATAGATGGAAGACAAGAGGAAATTAAAGGCCTGTGGCAACAAATAGCAACAACCATTTTGGCCTTGTCAGGTATACTTACATATTAATACATATTATGCACACACCCTATTTATTTAATACAAAACTTTTATTTAACAAAACATTTTTTTCCATGAACGGAGTTTGTTTATGTCTGCCAGCTGTGTGGTCTCGAAGATTCAACTGGAAAATCACTTTGGGTATGAACATAATATAAAAGTATACAGAATGTGACTTTGGCAAAAATGTTATATTCTTTAATTTCTAAAACATTCATTTCTTGTACAGATCCAGGGTGATTCGTGTATGCTTTGGACACATACCAAATGCACCAACCTGACTCAGAAAGTGCTAGAATCCTTCACAAATACCAACAATAAACATTTCTGTACGTATTGTATATCGTCAATTACTGTTAAGTTTCACTATTTATTTTCAAAATGGAAATTGCCAGAAAGTAATGACAAGTGAAATTACAGTGGTTAAGCATTGGGGAAAAAATCTTTGGAAAAGTAGGATTTGATTTAGTGTATTTAGTAGTATTTTGGTAATGTTAAAAATTTATTTATTATTTACTTGCATTCTTTTTAAATTACTAATTGTTTTACATGTTACTGTGTTCCAATCTTTGTGTAACAGCTACAATGGAAAGATGACAATTGAAGAAGACAATGTAAATAAACAAATGTAAAACACTTAAGAAACCTTTTTTGCACATCTATAATAGTATGTGGCAATCTGCCAGAAGTAAATGTATGTGAAATATGGCAAAAAAGCAGACACCTTTATCAGCAACAGACATAGTGAAGGTTAACTGTGAAAGTTTTTACAAATCAGACGAGTCATCTGGAGCTTGGTTTGGTCATGATACGTGCATTTTTATGTGTCTTAGGCCCATAAACATCTATGTAGCCCCATTCTGCCAGTATACTAGGGGCTGGTGCTGCTTCAAGTGTTCGACCCTGCATTTGGGAAAACTTTCACAAATTAAGAAATGTCAAAAAATAAAGTTACTTGTGTTATAATTGATGGTATTTTATTAGAAATAGTCCTGTATTGCTAAAACAGGCTTTGTGACCAAGACAAGCTTGGCAGACACTTTCATCAATGACAGACAGACAGAGAAAAGGTGAATTGTGAAAGTTTTCCCAAATCAGACAAATCATCTGGAGCTTGGTTTCATTAATGCAGGGCCCATAACCTTCCAAGGTAGCCTTCATTTTGAGGTGAGTGTTGTTTTAAATGATGAAATATGCAAAATATATTTGTGAAACTTTTACTAGAAACAAGACAGTATATTTCTCCGTTATATATTTATTGTAAATAATTCTAATAAAAATGCCTGTTTAGCACCACCTGCCTGCCAGACAGAGAACACCTACATAATGCAAGTACAGAAGTGTTATTTCATACTGATCACTTTTCAATTTGCTAAAATCAACTTGTGAACTGATTCACAAATCAGTCTGAGACTAATTCCTAATTTTTTTTAGCATTGCTGTTATCGTCTGCATTGTAAAGTGGTTTTCGATATAAAAAAGTTATTTTTAAAAATTATTTCCGGAATTATTGATCATAGACAAACTAGCTTGAGCAATTTCACAAATTCACAGATCAGATGATTGTTTCTGAGCTTGGTTTGGTCTCTCTGTGTTTAAAGGTTTTAATGTTATACACGCTTTAATCTAAACGTTCAGATTGTGGTATCGTATCAGTTCGTGGTGGGAGAAACCATAATGAATTGTAGTCATCAGAAATCCGAATCGCCAACCGCAAACCTTTCAAAAATCCTTTCCAAACTCTCTTGGGTACTCATTCAAGCTGGAAGGCTTGTTCTGTTTTGGTACGGGAACAGTGATGGACCTCCTGCAGCAGGCAGGCACGACGCACTGAGCCAGACACTGGTAGAAGCTGGAGGTGGAAACATCAGTCAGCTTGTTAGCACAGCATTTCAGGACAGCTGATCAAAACTCGAAAAGTCCACCACAGCTTGATTCTCTACCCTCCAGAGCACAAACGTGCAAAATCTGAAGATTCTATGTGCTTTCACCTATACAAGTCTGAGCGTAAACAAACGCAGGTGTTGCTAATGCGCAGGGGAGGGGAGCTCGCTTTTAACGCGGATCAAACAGCGCCACAGAAAAATCACAGATCGCACCAAAAACAGGACCAAAAATAGGTCACCACAATGCAAAGCACAGAGCTTTTCACAAACTCACCTCTTACAAATCTGGATCAAAAACCTCTTTTCAGTCGCTTCAGGAGTCAAAACACAGGTCTGTGACTTCATCCGAGGTGTCAGCCTGCTGAATCTGCAGTTTACATGGCTAAGTGTCTTTAATTACCCCTTTCAAAGCTTAACACAAACATGAGAGGCGCCCCCTGCTGCGCTGGAGAAAAAGGCACCCTTGTCTGTCTCGCTCCCTGACACGCAGTGGAAAGTGAAGCAGATTTTAATTCCAATTATAAATAAAATGAAAATAGTAAGATATACATATTTCTGAACCTAAATTATTTTTTTAAATTCTAGAAAATATTTAGGTTATAATCTATGTTGTACAAATAGGGTTTCAGATTGTAATGCCTTTGAAAAAAATACAATCTTCCATTCTGCATAAAAGGGCATTTGCACTTCCCTCCTACACTTCACTGAATTACTCCTACAATATTTATTTAGTCACTCTGAAAACTGTGCAGACACAGGTAATAGAAAAGTAGAATAGAATAGTACTTTATTGATCCCCTATTGGGGAAATAAACTTGCTACAGCAGCTAAGATAGATATATATATACACACACACACATTTACATAAAGAAATATATAAAAAATAAAAACTTATAATATATACACACACAACATCCTCTTCTTCAGCTCTTTTCTCACCTGGTCCTCTGTGATAGTGAGGCTGTGAGGGGGGCTGAGTGGTACCTTCTGAGAGTGGAGTTCTTGTGGATGGTGTGTGGGTGCTGAGTGAGGGGTAGTGATGTGGAGTGGAGGGGGTAGTAGTGGGGGGCAGGAGGGGTGGTGGTGGTGGAGAGACACTGTGAAGTTCTGGAGGGAGGGAGTGGGGGTGGAGGCAGAATCTAATCTGTTAAAAAAACAGATTTAGTTCATTCGCCCTTTCACGGTCTCCCAGTTCGGGCTGCCTCCCACTGTCCTTACTGTGGCCTGAGATTTGTTTCAGGCTCCCCCAGACTTCTCTCGTGTTGTTCCCCTGTAGGCTGTCCTCCATTTTCTTCCTGTAGCTGTTTTTTCCCCTCCTGATCTCTCTTTTCAGGTCCCTCTGCACCTCCCTCATCCTCTCCCTGTCTCCAGAGCTAAAAGCCATCTTCCTCTCATTGAGGAGGGCTTTTAAATCTTGGGTCATCCAGGGTTTGTTGTTTGGGAAACACTGTATCTTCTTGACAGGCACGTGTTGTCCACACAGAACTTTATGTAGTCATAGACAAAGTTGTGGGATGAACACACTAAAATCTGGAAGTCTTCTACAATGTGGTTTTGGAATTATTCAAAAGTAAAGAGACATACGACAATTCACATTTTGTTAAAAACTAATTATACTCAGAAAAAAAATAAAAAACCCCAATATCCATATATAAATATAACAGATATAAATAAACAGGAACAGAAGCAAATACTCTGACAAAACAATATTCTCTCATTCACCTCTGGAAGGGTTTGTTACAGTGTTCAGCTGGTGCATCAGGTGTGCTGGGAGCAGGAGAAACTCTACACTATGCTCTCGCACCAACACTGATAGACACTTTGCAAACTCCATAATGTAACAACACTGCATTCATTTCTATACAATGTGAACTGCATTTAATTGTAATTTTTTTCTGCTCCCCAATCAGGGAGTGGCAGAAAAGTGCCAATCAACACCAATCATAACTTACAAACTTACCCTACATCCTATGTTTACATACTATTTATTGTGGTAGCGAGCAGTTGGGGACACAGCCACTTCTCTGCTCTCTATCTTCCACAATCGCGAAATGGCAGAGAATAGAATGTCAACATAGAATGTAAGCAAAGTATGTAAGTTATGATTGGTGTCGATTGAGATGCAGGCTACGTGTCTATTCTCTCAATCACAAGAAACTGATAATGACACAGTGAGATGAAGGTAAAATGCTAATAAGGCTAACCAGTTCTTGTGGACGATCCTTGAAGGGTTTATCCACAGATCTCACTGTGAACTGCAGAGCTGGTGCTCCATCACACAGATGTATGCAAGAAGAGAGAGGAAGGTAAATTGTGAAAAACTGTTAGTGTCATTTAGGAACATAAACACATCATGAACTTACAGCAGATTGCAGTTAAGGTCAATCACTCCAGCACAGTCAAAGCTCTATTGCAATGTCCTGCAATGTAACTCAATGCATCAGCAGAACCACATTCATACAAATTGGGAGGGGAATCCCTGTAAAAACAGAGAAAAAACAACACAGAACCAGACTACACACACAAACACAATGTACACCGCTTCATTTACAGCCAGAAAAGTGTACAGATCATCTTTATCTCACCGTAGGTCTCAAAGCTCAAACACCAACATGCAGATAAAAGAGAAACATGCAGAATCAGTTTACAATCGTTAATGAACATATTTCTCTTATTTATTATAAAATTAAATTATATTAGATGA
>JBBPDA010167328.1:0-17751 GCA_037974385.1 Arnoldichthys spilopterus | reverse complement strand
GCAGTCAGCTGGGATTGGCTCCAGCTTCCCCGTGACCCGGAAACGGAAGAAGCGGTTGGAAAATGGATGGATGGAAGTTCAACGCGGGAAAAAATACTTTGCAAAGCAGGAAGCCTGCAAGCTTCGGAGTGGACCAGCCACTGGTTTCTCACACATTGCAGTTAGATGGAAATGCTTTGCTTAAATATACATTTTTTTGGTCAGGTGGTATATCAAGTTGTATGCAGAAGAGGTGGTAAAAAAAACTGATACACTGTAGTATTACAATATTTTTCTGCATGATAGTATATCAGTACAGTGGCATCAAGTACTGATATGTATTTATTTAATATTATTTTATAATTTTTTAAATTATTTATTCATTATTATTTAATAGACTTTTATCTTAGTACGTATGTCTACTCTGACACTACACAAGGTGGTGCAAGACCCTGGAGGAAGTCAGAGTGGGAGAGACTCCTATACATATCACCGTCTGCTTTTAAATGGAAGAATCGCAATAAATTGTATCATGGCCCAAATATCACAATAGTACCATTTCGTCACCTCTGTGGTAGAACCCAAACCTATAAATACTTCAGTGATTCTTTGAGTCATTATTTTGGGAGCTATTAAAAACATAACAGCTCAGTGATGTTGAACATGGCAATGTTTTGTATTCCTGAGAACTCTGTTTGAACTCTTCTTGGTGGATTCTCCTGCATCTGCATTCGTTCACTCTCTCTTTGTTCTTCCCTTTGTTTTCTAACAGCCATGATTGTGTAGCTGTGTGATCCTCCTTTTCTCCACCACAGCAATGCCAAGGAAATGCCTCTGTCGTCACTTAGCAACAGCTCATGGATTCCGCACACATCTCCAAGATTGAGAGCAGGTGTGTGAAAAAGTGGATGTGTTCTCTCTGTGTGTGTATGTGTGTGTTTGTGTCAAAGAGAGACAGGGGGAGAGAGAGAGCAGGTAAAAAGAGAATTTTTGTGTTGTATTTTGATCACTTATGTCTAAATCCCACATTAAGGAAAAAACTTAAAAAAGTTAAAACAATAAAATAAAATTCCCAAACCTAAAAAAATAGAAACACACACACACACACACACACACACACAGTGTATGACTATAAACAGAGCTGGACGACTTGTTGAGAAGGACAAGCATTGCATTCCAGCATTAAAAAAATTACCCATCCTTGAAACATGGTGGTGGTAGTATCATAGTTTGGGCCTGTTCTGCTGCATCTGGGCCAAGACAACCTGACATTATTGATGGAATAATGAATTCTCAATTCTACAAGCTAACAACCCTAGCACACTTCTGCCAAAGAACGGTTAAAGAAGAGTAATGTGATTGTCAAAGTCCTGCCCTTCACCCAAAAGAATTGTGGAAGAAGCTGAAGTGAGCAGTTCATAACCCACGTTCATTCCAGAGCTTCTGTACAGAGTAGTGGCTAAAACTTTTCTGAGCTGATGCTAAGGATGGCTCAACAGTTACTAAAAAAATGTTTAGCTGCAGTTATATCACACACCCCCCACGCTACCGAAAATCACTTACTTTTGCACACTCACATATCTGTAATATAAATGACCAAGTATAATATTTTTGTTTAACTGGGTTGTCTTTATCTACTTTAAGAACTGGTCCATGTTCATTTCAAGTGAGAGAGTGAGTCAGTGAATGAGAGAGAGAGAAAGAAAGAGAGAGAGAGAAAGAAAGAGAGAGACAGACAGACAGACAGAGAGCGAGAGAATTGCTTTCCATCACAGTAGCTGTTTTATAGAAGGCAGAGTCATTAAAGTACACAAAGCCTTTACTGCCTAAACTCATCCTCCCTCTCTCTCTGTTCACCCTTACCCTCCCAACATCCATCTCTTACAGCTTTGTTCATTCGTCTTCACCCGTCCATGTCATTCCTTCACTGCTTTCTTTCTTCATTTCTTTCTCTTACAAAACTTACACTTTCTTTCACATTATTCCACCTATATAATTCTCTCTCTCTCTCTCTCTCTCTCTCTCTCTCTCTGTTGTGACAACCAAACAAATGTTCACAGCAGTTGCTCTGTAAAGGACAATAGTGATCCCCTGCCTCTCTCTGTCTCTCTCTCACACACACACACACACACTCACGTGGACACACACACCCCTGTTGCATGCTCCCCATTCTTCCCTGTCCCACTTTCAGTCGGACATTCACACTCAACAGTCACATGACCTTGGCTTGACCAATAGCTGACTGCATTCTGATCTAACCTACAGTTGAAGATACAATAGAAGTGTGCATGTGTGTGTGTGTACAGGATGAACTTTGGAGGGTGCACACACACACACACACATTTTCCCATGGATTTGATGGAATTTGAAAAAAATTCACCAGTTTTTCATCTTTTTAGGTGAAACATTAAAAGTCTAACCACTAACGTTTCAACACACCACAGCATCAGTTGGCTCTGATTTCCTGTGAACAAGGCCATAAATGTCTAAACAAAATCAAAGAACACGGAAAAAACACACCTCTATGATAAAGCAAATTTCTACATGTAATGTCTATAAGTGGTGCTTTTCTATAGTGACTCCTTCAGTAGAGGGTACTGCCATAGAGCTGCTGCCGTTCACCTTCTGACACACACCCACTGGTTAGACTGCAGCTTACACTTACAGTCAGGTATGAATCTACAAGTCTAGAAGTTCCAGGAGGACTACAGTCATATTCTCCCTATAAACCGATTATAAGATATCAAGAACATGATTAGCTGCTTCTCTTTCCTAGTTATGTTGGTGGTTAATCTGATAGGGTAGGCCCTCAGTCCAGCTCCTGAAGGCCTGACTAATGTGAGAGCTAGCTTAGCTTCATTTACTTATAACATCCTGACTGGGTCATTCTGTTGGGAATCTTAAGAATTTAACTTTATTGCTTTTTGATTGTTGTGATGGTGAAAATCAACCTCTGGTGTAAAAAAATATCACATTCTCCTGTTGTTTATTCCAGCTGCATTCAGCTTTTGCAGCTCATTAGACTGGGAATTCTGGGCAATGGTAGTCATAACTTACCAGGTTGACAAAGTCCTGATAGCAGATTTTTCCGTCTGCATTTCCGTCTGCCAGCGCCAGCAGAACCTCAAGCTTGTGTGGGTCCAACTCGGAGCCATGGGTCTCCAGCAGGTCCCGGAAACGCTCCGTACTGATGAAGCCCGAACTCTCTGGGTCATACTGAAAGAGAAATAACACACTGGTTAGTTCTAACACTGACAGCATTAAACAATAATACGCTTTTAATGCTAGGTTTCTCCAAAATGGATTTTAAGGGACTAAAAATCATACAATTAGCAATATTGGCTGATATTATTATATTATATTATATTATATTATATTATATTATATTATATTATATTATATTATATTTATTATATTATATTATGTCAGTGTTTTAGCACTAGGGAGGAGCTACCCAGAATTTATTTTTTAATTTGGCTTCTGTTAAGTGTTTTTTTCCTTTTTGTTAGTTAATGTTTTTGGAGGACGGTTATTCTGATGTTATTCTGATGCTAAAGTGTTTTATCACTGGTTCTAAACAACCACAAAAAGCTATAACTTATCAGTTAATATGACCAATACTGATAAAACGGAGGGTCTCTGATATTGATCGATATCATCAGCCCACCAATACATGGCTCTATTCAGTCCCTATTAAACATCTGTGCATCACTGAGGTTTTTTCACATTTTGTAATAACAGTGAAGGCATTAAAACTATGAAGCAACTCCTATTAAGTTTAAACAGAGATGAGAACTGGATAACATTCAAACCTTTTCTATACAGATACCTGACTTTGTTGAACATGTCTTTAGTTATTGTGTTATACTACTTTTGCTGATTTGCCCACCCTTAACTCTTTAATACTGAAGTAACTCTTTCTGTACCAAAACACCCAGGCCTAGCAACAAAACCCCAAATCTTTTTTTATTAAAAATTTTTAACCTTCTTGAGGCTTTTATTTTGAAAAACAAATTTAATCAAAAGTTTAAGCATCTAACTGCATCTGTAAATACAGTGGGTTTAAAAACTGAGCCAAAATATCAACTGTATGTAAATGCACCATAATTTTCAGCTCCGCTGAGTATCGCACATGCTGAGAGTGCAGATTAAGGGAAGCGCAGGATTAACATTTAATAACAGTCCATGTATTTACTGTGTAATAGTAGGTTAAGCACAGCGCTTAATGATTTATAACCAATAAACAATAAACCAGCAGCATAAGCAATGCTGCTACATCAGAGCACAAAAACAGGACGAGAGAGACGAGATTATTAACTCATGAATATTCATTAGAATATAATAATAAAGACGAGTCCGATTTAATCCTTACATTAGATTCCATATCACACACACACACACACACACAGAGCCCTAGAGTTCACACAGCTGGAAGAGTGTGTGTGCTGTTATAATAATTAGCATCAGGAAGCCACAGCTTAAACACTCTTGACCTTTGACCTTCTGTCTGCCAAACACCTAGAAGGTCACAGAGAGTGACAGCTGTTATCAGACACACAAACACACACACATCAACTAGTGAAAATGCATATACATATCTGGGCAATGGTTAGGTGCAAAATCCTAAATAATGTAAAGGGCTCATAAAAGGAAGATTTCCTTCACTTTTTGGAAATAAATGTGTGTTTGTATAAATTGTTAAATACATTCCCCATCTGGAAATTAAGTTGGAACAACAAAACAAACCCACCCTCATATTCAACCTATAGCTATAAATGGAGCCATAAGGACTGTTTCAATCACAGTACAGGGCAGCCAATCAGAACAAAGCACATTTACATATATCGGCACTGGAAAGATTTAGCTGATGTTTCAGGTTGATACTTGATGACAAATTTACTGCATTTTAATGTATTTACATACATAAACAGTAAATATTTCATTATATTTATTCGTCATGCTAATTCAGGCAGATTCAGAACAAAATTCTACACATTTATGTTTATGTACTGGTTTTGCCACCGGCAGATACCTACATGAAAAATATCAGATATCAACATCAGCCTACAAATCCCATATCGTTGCAGTCCTACGTAAAATGTCATTAGTGTGCACATTCCATGGAATGTGTGATATTTGCCATTTAAAACAGTTTATTTGGGTATTTAATGTGTTTATACCACTTTATAACACTAGAATAATCAGAAATTAACATAAATACGGTGGTGGGGCCAGAATTCTCTGATGAAGATGAACATAGGTTTGGTTCCTGATTTTCTCACACCTACAGCCATTACATTGACGTGTTCAGTTACATCAGTAGCTTGTGGGTGAAACCCATAGAACTACTTACAAGTGTTTCTAAAAAGCTAAAATGGGTATCCCAATATTAGAAAATGATTTTATTAAGTAAGACACTGCCAGTCTGTAGTTAAAGCTACCGGTTGATCAGTCTGTATCTGTATGGCAAATTAGCCTCTAGGAGGCGCATGACCCCCATTGCCACGCATATGTGGAGCAGCACCACCTAGTCAATAATGTCATTGCAAAACAAAGCACTACATTATCATATAAAGCACTTCATATAAAGTTTTAAGCTTCACAGTCAACACAAAAAACCACATACATTACCTCACTCTCGACTTCTGCAACCCTCATGCTAACCTCTAGTATTTTATTAGTAATGAATAGATTATTCTAATATGCAAATGTATAGATATTTAGGTAGATATCTCATTTGCATTTTTCTTTCGCAAAGAGTTTAGTAAAAGACATGGAAGAACGTCACCCCATTCACCTGCAGAGTCTCACCTCCTGGCATTAATGACCTTCCTCACAATGTTTGTGTTTGTTTGTGTTGATTTATTTGTGTTTATTCTAATAACAATAAATGAACAGCTTTGTAGATCAATGTCACACACAGAACTGTACGTCCCCAAGTAAGACCACACAGACAACTAGGACCCCCTGCGCATGCACACGCACATACACGCACACACACACACACACACACACACACTCTCTCTCTCTCTGAAGTTCTTACCCACCTTCTGCTGGAGCAGCTCAGCCAGTTTCTGCCTGGAGTTGATTGTGTCTCCGAATGTTTTCATACTTACACATTCACACACACACACACACACTCACACTGAGTCTGACGGCAACAGGCAAGGACTGATCTCTCCACATGAGGATTTACAGTTCGATACACACATACACCCTCACAAACCTAACTCCACCCTCAGTCTGTTAGCCTACATTTCTTAACCTATCTTTTACACACAAACACATGCACACACACACACACACACATGCTTTCAGCATCAAGAACCATACGTACCATCTGTGTTTGTTAATGTGTGTGTGTGTGTGTGTGTGTGTGTGTGTATGTGTGTGTGAGAGTCCCAACAATAGAGCCTGAATACCAATTTCATGCCAGGTTTACTCACACCCCCCTCCCAATTAGGCCTCACTTTCTCACATACACATACGCACACACACACACAAACAATTACTGAATGATGGTTGATGTTAGTCATTGGTTATAAAAATTAATTATAATTAATTTCAGCACATTCACTTTAAATAACTGTGTTTACATCTTTACACACACACACACACACACATTCAGATCACTCCCTCTCACAATCCAGGCCGCTTTAAGATCCAAATTAATCCCAAAATAATAGAGATGGAGAGAGAGAGAGAGAGAGAGAGAGAGAGAGGGAGAGTTAGGGACAGGGTGGTCTAGCCATCATTGTCATAAAGCTGCATATTAAGCAGGTGTGTGCTTGTGTGTGTGTGTGTGTGTGTGTGTGTAAGAGAGGAAGAGTGAGAGAGAGAGAGAGAGAAATATCCTAAAATATTAAGAATTTGCGCAAGCAAAAAAGCAAATAAAAAATAACTACTAACAGCCACAGTGATTACAAGACAAATCCAAGACAGATTAGCCATATGTTACTGCCTTCACTGTAACACACACACACACACACACACCACCATATGTATGGTATATTGTCTATAGGGGGTTGTGGATGAAAGACTGGCCATACATAGAAAAACACACTCACACACACACACACACACACACCCGTTATGTATATTATAATGTCTACAGGGGGTCGTGGGTGAAAGATCAAATCAGACGTTACTAACCATACACACACAAACACTCTGTAGCATATGGACACTCTTCTAGTCTCCTTTCTGCTAGGCTGGGAATACATTGTAGACAACCAGCTGCTTTGTGAATGTAATTGTTCCAATACCTGCCTCTATACAACAACAAGAGGATTCCACAAGAGGGCACCAGAGAACCTACGGTTTTGCATGATAAAAAACATAAACATGGCGACTCACGAGGAGGTCAGTATCTGGTATATTTAAGGTCACAGTTGAAAAAGTGACACAGTCGTCTTTGTAGACGACCCTTAATGAAGGACATGGTGACAATGGCGAGTGTGTTTCTCTCGTTCAGCTAAAGTGACCTACTGACATTGAGAAACAACAAGGCTGGTGATTTCCAACATCCACTAGTCAGTTCTGCAGAGTGGCTCGCCCTCCCCCTCCCAGCTCCATCTTGACCCTACACTGCCCCTTACTGGCCATGCGTGTATTGCGTCTCACGTAAACGTATGTTCATTTCTAAAACGACATGGCCATCATGTAGGTAGCCTCCAGTCTAACTGTGAGTCATTGTGAACCTTGAAAAAGCTTCTTACATTTTTTATAATTCTTATATCAAAGTCCTCCAGAGTGAGTTTGGTGCGAAATGGTTTAGACTGGGGTTTCTTTACAGTGGTGGTGAATGGAACCAGATGTCACACCTACAACACAAACACAGCCTTTTTATTTCCTCTCCAACCCCCCCAGTGTTTCTATGTAATGTTGATGATGGTAAAATAGTGAATCTGAACTAAATCACTTTGAGGCACTATTTTGCTTCACAACACCCTGCATGTATCCCTTCACCATGAATGGGTTTAATTTTAGGCCCAAAGGTTTCTCCAAACTCTGATCCCATTTTTACACCATCCCTAACACTACAAGATAAATAATGCATACTGATCTTATAAGTGCACATTTGTCAAATTAATAAATAAAACATTTCCACATGACACCTTCTCCTACTAACAGGAAGTGATGCCAGCGTATGTTAGACCAGCCTGTGACTCTAAAAGCTCCTTTAGAACTGTTAGAGATGTTTTTGCCCCAAAAGAACTAAAAATGCTCATTAACTTTTTACTGCAATATAGCAAAGACACTTCCATAAAGGAGCTGCTTTGCATCACCAATTGCTACTTTTTCAAAATATTTAAAAGCCATGTGTGGCTCCTCCACTCCCTTTCCCACTGCATTGTGGGACAATGGTATATATCAGCACCACACTCACAATCCACCCATGTTAAGTGTGTGTGGTGGATATTTGTGTAATCTCAGCCTGTAACACCTATAACTATAATACACACTCACACACTCTGTGGGACTCACCTAATGTTTCAGGCATCAAGCAGAGTCTTCATCATAATTTCATGTAAGAACTTTCTGTGAAGAGCTTTTAGAGGAACCAGACGCCTGGTTTCAAAATTAAAATAATGACTGTAGACTCTTTAGTTGTAATAATCTGACTATGAATTTTCAAGTCAGGTGTGTGTGTGTGTGTGTGTGTGTGTGTGTGAGAGGAAATACCATTCCCAGTGTTTCGGTGTGATTAGCTTAACAGACAGCAGCCCTATACAATGCAACACACACACACACACATGCTCAGGCATTCACACTGGTGGGGTCAGTGCACACATTTTTTAAATATTTGGCTAAATTCTCCTCGCATCCCGGCAGCTGGGAATAAAATTTATGCTCAGGGAAAAAATCTGGTCTCTGGGACGACCCAGGGCCCATACACCCGAGGAGAAACACATGATGTGGACCACCAACATTCATCCAATCAGAACAAAGAGACAGCACAGTCACGGTGTGTGTGCACAGCAGGTGGTGCTAAGCCATAGCCTAGTCTGGCTGGGCCTTCAAATAAAAATACAAAGGAAGCAAAAAGAACAGAATTGCAGAAGAAAGAGCTCTCCCACACTGATTGGGGGCGGGGCTTTGGAGAGAACACTGAAGGAGGGGTTCTATTTGTCTGGAGGCGGGGCTTTTAAAGGAAAATTTGAAAGGAAGGGGGTGTATTTGTCTGGGGGTGGGGCTTTGGAGAAAACAGGGCTGTATTAGTCTGGGGAGAAAGGGCTTTGTAAAGAACACTGAAAAGAGGGACTTTTGTTATCTGGGGCGGGGCTTTTAAGATAACACTGAAACAGGGGACTGTATTTGTCAGAGGTGGGTGGGGCTTTAGCAAACCAAAAAAGGGAGGGGTTGTATTTGTGGGTGGGGTTTTGAAGAGAACACTGAAATAATGAGCTGTATTTGTCAAGGGGTGGGGCTTTGGAGTGAACACTGAAAGGAGGGGATGCATTTGTCTGGGGGCGGGGCTGGCCTCAGCCAACTTCGACCAAAATCAATAAGCAAGCCTCTTCAGATTAATGGTGCTGTGGTTGCAAGATGCCTCACCCTTTTCAGCTGTCCACAATTACAGCCTCCCAGACTGCTCATTAAATGGCTGACCTGTGTGTGTGTGTGTGTGTGTGACTGTGACAAAGTCAAAGACAGAGCTGTCTGATGAGCTCTCATTAAAAGCTTCACATGTATACTCCTCTCTCTCCACAGGCTGGAAATACCACTTACACCCAACACTGATTCAGGATCATCTTAGGCCCCTTCTTTAGTTCCACCAATGCCAAATATTTCAGATCCTTTTAAACAAATTCTTCAGCTCAGGGCTGGAGCTAAACTGTCATATTTTGGGGGTTTCCCTCCTTTACCACACATCTGCAACTCCTATATACTGAGGGGTACTACAGGCCCCACCATGCTATATTATTATGACTTTTGAGCCATGATATGATTCTACTGTAATATATAAAGATTTGTGAAATAAAAAAAGAAAAAAACGAAACACTAAAAAATATATTTAAAGTAGGCAAACAACAACCAAAACATGCTTTATCCTTTCATAGTTTATTTATGCTTTTTAATATAGTGAAAGTGACTATTTGTCATTGTGAACACACTCAAGCACCACAATGAAATGTGACCTCTGCATTTAACCCATCACACATGGAGCAGTGGGCAGCCATCAACAGCGCCCGGGGAGCAGTGTAGTGGGACGGTACCTTGCTTAAGGGTACCTCAGTAGTCCTTACCACATCCATAGCAGTTATTGTTATATTGTGGTAATGTTTCTGGGAGTGAACACTGGAATTAAACCCCATTATCTCATGTTCAGAAGTTTTTCTAGGCACAGGCAACCAAGGCAGTGTGGTGGTTTCCTACTAGACACAATTTGTAAAATGTGGACTTTCTTGCTCTGGCACCATAGTTGAGATTACTCTACTCACTGCAATTGTTTTCACACAGCTTCAAGATCTCAAGATCTACAAGATCTCACTGATGCAGATGCAGGACAGTTCGTCTACAATGCCAGAATGGCCAGAAACCCTATTGGGGGGGTCTGAGAGTAAGGGCAACAATATTATATCACAATACTTCAAGACGATTTCTTCATGCATTTCAACAATTGAGGTTTGATATGAACCAGTCACGCCACATTTAAAATACACTGTCGAAAATTAATTACAGTGTTATATTCAGTGTTCCACACAATGCGCAAGCAGCACTTTTAACAGCACTTGATTATAATCTCTCTGTATGGAATCATGCAGTTAGTGCTCTTTATGTGCTGAACATATTTACAATACATTCAGAAAAGTATATATTAGCATAATGTGATGATAATAGTAATTACTGTCATATTGCCCATGTGTTATCCACTACACTATCACTCCAAATAGTAACTACACTGACAGAAAGATGAAGAAGAAGAAGGTCTCCCCAGAAAGAAACAGCACCTTCTTGTGGACTAAGACCAAAATACATTGATTAGACTAATAATGAACTTAATGTAAACATGTTAAAACAGACATAGATTCACTGAAGCACTGTGTACTTTCGAGCCCAAAATGATATACTTTTCTCCCATCCTGCTGATATTTCACATTGTTTTTTATCAAAGCTGCCTGTTAGTTCTTTGAGTGAGTATGATTTATTTTATCCCATGTAACTAGAGATACTGAACTACCAAACTCCAGTCTGAACATTTCTTTCACTCATAACAAAATGAAGATGAGGAGGTTTTTGTTTTCAGATCAGTTAATGGGGGTTGGAAGCCACTCATTATCCCGCACTGAAATAACAGATCCTGGCTGGCATCTTCAGTAGCTATTTACTACGCAGCTGCGGCTGGAAATAGGCGACATGTGTCGGGCGCAAAGAGAGCTTTAATGTGCAACATCAAAACATTAAAACACAACAGTTCGAGAGCTCTGCTTTCCTGCTGATTCCATTGGCCTATCCTGTAACCTCCAACCCGCCATTGCAGCAGATGTATTATGAAAGACTACTGTGGCTGTACCAGGTCCTCATATGGGGAGGGGGGGTATGTGGCCCCTAAAGGATGGGGTCATGGTGAAGGTTAGCTCACAACCACCCTGCTTGTAATTCTCCTTTCATATGGAAATGGAGGGTTTGTTGAGTGGCAGCTGGAAGGTCCCACATGCGACCTGTTTATCTCCTCACTTTTAATATGCCTTATCATAAACTTGTACTACAATGAAAGAGAACAGCATAATTAGTGTTATGAGTAAAGGACCAAGCATACAAGTAGTATCAATTAAATCAGTACGAAACCTTGGAAAAGTTGTGAATAAAACTGGGCTGAATGCAGAGCAGGTGCTGTCACGCTTCCATGGTTCGAATACTTAACATTTTAAGAATCAAAATGGAATTATTCATGCAAAGATAATGCAAATTAACCCCTTAAATGACCAGGAAAAAGCCTACAATGGGTACAAACCTAGGCTAAAACAATAAGCAGTTTAAAAATAATCAATTTATCAGAACAAAATGGTCAAGAAACATCAATGTTTTCATGCACTGATGTGGGATTTTTAGGCTGAAAATGTCTGCTTAAACTAAGATGATTCCAAAATAATCAGCATTGCTAATATTCCTTTAAAGCATGGCATTTTTACAGTAACATTCAGTATATCTAGTTTTTCTTTGTGCCAGTAGGGGGTGACAAATCCCTAGGCCCTTTCCAACCTTTTACAATTAATAGACCAAAAACAAATAAAAGGCAAGTTTTGAAAATGTGCATTAACCCATTTTCTTCACATCAGAGCTTGTTGCTGCTCTTGGTTTGAAACCTTTTGATGTTGGGAGCTCCGAGCTGAAGCAGAGCCTCAACCTGCTCCTCATATACACCAGTGCAGCAGAGCTTCAGCTGTGAGTTGGTGACGAACTTTTCTCGCAATTTAGTCTAAAAGATTATCACTGTAGGCAAAAGTGATTTGAGTGCTATAGTGCCCCCTTGTGGAAAAGGAACATATTTGTGAATGTGGCTTCTTAATGACCTGTGGATTGCCTGTATAAAATGTGTATATATCAGTGATCCTGTTTACTGAGAATGTACATTTTAATTGCTTAATTTTTTAAATTACGTACTCATCTAATTAATAATTTTGCTGACAAAAACTGGTGTGACTGGGCCGGGGTGGGTGCATGAAACAGAATCTGCTCTTTGTGTCTTCAGAAGGCCACACAAACAAAAAGCTCAAACAGCAAACACAATCTCAGAGGAAATCTCATGCTCAGCAAAAACACATCACAACACACAATACATCACTTCTATCGACACTTCCCACCGACCAGTAATCCCCAGACAGAAGGTCCAATCGAAGGCGGCAAGGTTGTTTTACATAACCACCAGCCCGACCATCTGACTAGAGTGAGCTGGCAAAGGCCTTGGGGAAAACTGAGATAAAGAGAGCAGTCTGCTGATCACTGACCAGTCTGCTGGCTCAAGGTAAAGTGCAATTTCTACCAAAATGTGTATGTTTACATTTGCTTACCTGCCATGACAATGCAGGTTAAAATCTCAAAACATTCCAAACTGGAGAAAATGGACAGGAAAACTGGTCAAATTTTTCAGGTTTCATGCAATGCAATATAGTATTACAATATTTATTTTAATTATTTTTTCATTTAAAAAAAGTATTAAATTCTCTTATTTTGGTACATATTACATTGCTTTTGAAGTCCACAAGATGACACAAACCTTAAACGTCTCTTACAGAAATTGGTAAAGAAGTCAGAGTTAGCAAGTCGGCTGCAGAGACTCCTATATTTATTCTGCCATCTGCTTTTAAGGACTGCAATAATATCGCATCAAGGCCCGAATACTTCATTAGTAGCCTTTGATTATAAAAAACAATGATGCTAGTTTCTGCTAGCAGAGACTTTCACCTTTCCCTTATATGTTAATACCAAGATAATTGTTGTGGACTTTTTTCCCTCAAGCAGACTGAGCTCCACACATACTTGGGACAAATGGAGGTAGTAATAGACATTCAAGTAACAGTGAAACATTTTGTAAACATTTTTACTCTGAATATTACAAGATTAGCATGTTACACTCTTACTTAAATTGCACATAACAGAGAGATTCTTCAAAACTGGTCTTCCCTGGACCATGGCTGCTCCAAAAGGAGAAAAACATCTGGGCTTTACGCTGTTTTGGTTTAATTAGCATAAAACATCAGGAATGTTTGGGTTGATTTCTGACCCCCTGAGCTTCCAAACTTCCCAAGCGAATAACTCCAGTTCCAGTTTACACACACATATACACATGCACACACACACAACCATACATACAGACCCAGGTACCCCAGGGATGCAGCATCACATGGGACAGGCAGATGCTACACCCAGAAAAAACCAACAACACTCAGCAGAGAGGACATACTGAGAGAGAGGGAGAGAGAGAGGAACAAATAATTTTTTCCAAACAGTGTACGTTAAAGGGCTCATATCTCACACTTTTCCTAATCACTTTCTGTTACTGTGCCTTAAAGATCGATGTGTATAAAGAACATCTCACAGCTTACAGTACTTAAAGGATGTGCTGCTTGGTGCCAGATACCACACCACACCTTCAGAGGTCTTGTGGAGTCCATGCCTCGAAGGGTCAGAGCTATTCTGGTGGAACGAGGTGACCTACACAATATTTGGCAGGTGACCTGTATACAGGTCAGCCATTACATTAAAACCACCTTTCTAATACTGTGTAGGTCCCCCTCATGCCACCCAAACAGCTGCAATATGTGTTCTGGAGATGCTCTGACCCAGTCATCTAGCCATCACAGTTTGGCTATTAGATCCTTATGGTTGCCTGTTTTCCACTTCCAACACATCAACAAGAACTGACTGTTCACTTGCTGCCCTAAATATTCCAATTGGAAATCTGATGTTACTCACTTCACCTAACAGTGGTTTTAATGTTTTGGCTGATCAATGTGTGCATGTGTATGAGCACACACATACACACATACACACACACACAGCTGGGGGCCAGTCGGTGTGTTTAGACACTGACAGTCTGAGCCTTTTTAAATGTCAGTCTTTTTCTCTAGAGTGAAAAATCTTTACGACCAGCGCCCCTCCCCTCATACACCCACCACGCACCATAAACCTCCGCAGCCAGACGGAGAAAGCAGAGGGAGGAGAAAATGACAGGAAGAAAGACCCAGTTCAGACGAGAGAAAAAAGAGACGATTAAACCAAAGCAACATTTATTATTTTTCTTTTATTTATTATCATCGTTTCTTACTGCCACCACCTCCCATTCACTCGCTCCACTTCCACACTGACCCGGAGTGACCTTTGTCCTGAAGGTCACACTCCTCTTTCTGCTCGGAGATTTATGGTGCTTAATGGGGTCATTTTGGAAAGGGGAGGGGGATTGGTGGGGTCAGAAACGGTCACTGTCTGTGCTGCCGTTCAAATGGTTATTATATTGTTCCACTAAATAGAATGGCCCGTCTCAACGATCGGAGGTCTGGTATTTCTTCATAAAGACCACTATTTCTGATATTTCTTCAAATATTACGATCCATCTGGGATGGATATTGTGCTTCTGATTCACATTTTTCATATAACCCTCAAAGTGCAGCAAAATACAGGAGTATTAGACCTATAGAAATGCTCCAAAATCACTTCTAAAACGTTCTTCCATTAACTTCCATTAGAAGTGAGGAAGGTTTCTGCCATCTCTTGTGAAGTTACAGTTATGGAGATACTTGTTTTTTCTTGGAGAGCGACAATATAGAGACGGAAGAGATCTGATCACCAAGTGGTCACTTGAGACACATGTGGAGATGCATTCTAATGCCAGATGTGAACTTAGTGCTGTCCTCTTCTGATCAGATCACCCAGGATGCACGCTAATGCCAGGTGTGAACAGGGCCTTAATCCTCCTTGGCTCCCCTTAGGGGAACTATTGATGACCATTGTTTCAACACTATTTCGGATTCAGTCAAACTCTATCCGTTCCACACCCTTGCACACTCACTGTAGGCAAGATTAACCTACTCAAGGTCTTCTCTCACAACACCACCTCCACATCAGCACACTGGGACATTTCCTGGTGATGTGAAGTGAAATGAAAGTGAAGTGAAAGTGTCTATTTGTCATTGTGAACACACTCAAGCACCACGACAAAATGCGACCTCTGCATTTAACCCATCACACGTGCACAGCGGGCAGCTATCAACAGCGCACAGGGAGCAGTGTAGTGGGACGGTACCTTAACACTTCGTCCGCTCACTCATTGCGTAGCACCGGAACAATATTAGTCTACACCCTCCTCCCATCTTTTTTGGTGAAACAAGGGGATGGTGAGCAGCTGCTTTGCAACACCTACAACATTCTATTAGCTAAAAAGACAACTGGAGCGGAGCCACGAAACAACAAGAAAGTAATTAAAAATGAATTCATGTGTGAAGTTGGGGCAGTGGTGGTGTAACGATTACAAAGTTGCCTCTGTTATCTGAAGGTTGCTGATTCAAATCCCAGACCAGTACAAGTACCACTGAGGTACCGGTGAGCAAGGTACCGTCCCCCAGCACTGCTCCCTGGCACTGCTCATGTCCGCCTCCCACTGCTTCTACACGGATGGGTTAAATGCAGAGGTCACATTTCGTTGTGGTGCACTGTGTGCTGTGCTGTGGTGTGTTCACAACGACAAATAATCACTTGTTAGCATATAAGAAGCAGTATAACACGTCTCCTGTTCATCCTGCCGGGATTTATTTAGGGATAATAACCGGCGACCTACACATTATCCTTTCCTTTATTTTGTATACGAAAATTATAGAGCATGGAATAAAATTAAAACTCACTGCTAAAACATAATTTTACCATCTGGAAAGCAGGAACTTTTGGCTGAGATAACTGTACTTAATAAATAATAATTACTCAAAGCCAGAAATAGGATGAAGAGCTGAAAAATAATATTCTTTAAAAGAAAATTTAATTATGGGCATAAAAAGTTGCAAAACAGCCTGTGGAACCAAGTGCAGTATGTCAAAAACGTGTGCTTCAGAGAAAATCTGTCCAGTTAAAAGTCCAGTCAGTCTGAAGGCCTCAGTCCATGCTCCATGCTGTGTTTTTGAGATTTTTTCCATTTTCTGCCCAATTTTGACATCCCCAGTTCCACCCACCAGGCAGTACTGCTCCAATTATACAACATACCACCAACACTGGGAGGGTGAGGGTGAGCATCTACTGCCTCCAAGTCATGTGAAGCTTCGCTCACATCTTCTCAAACTGCAGCTACTGGAAAGCTATTGGACATAATAATAAGTGATGGGAGAAAGTGAGGACCACTCTACTCACCCAGAAAGAGTGAGGCCCAGCCATGGATGGCTGCAACACCATCAGGGATTAAACTTGTGATCTGGAAATGATATCGCCAACGTTTAGACGGCTGCACCCCTCGGGAGCCCTCCATGCGTGTTTTTGGTCAGTAATCCAGTATCTGATCTGTGACTGTTCAGAGTGAATGGCCAGCAGTGAGCACCCATTGCCCCGTAATCCTATTACTGTAATCCCTACAGGTCAAGGCCCCTCTCTCGCTCGTTCTTACTCTTTCTTTTCCCCTTCACTCTTTCTTACACCCCCCCCCCTTTCACATAGAATACAGGGAGCAGTTTTGGTCTTAATCCTGGGCATGAGACAACAGCAAATGGGGTCTCAGCCTCAAACACACACTCACACACTCTTCACACAATCATACACATGAGCACAATATGCAGGAATTCATACAGTTACTGGAGACCAGAGGTCTGATACCCCACCAGAGCCAGACATATATCTTCTATTCTAGTGTATAGGGGTGTTTACTGAGGTGATTATGGACTAATATATCTCCTATTCTATGGATTAATATCTCATATTCTTGTGCATAAGAGTGTTTATTGCGGTGTTTATGGACTAATATCGATCATTTTCTTGTATAAAGGGACATCTATTGAGGCTGTTTATGGACTAATATGTGTTACTGAGATTTATAAATCATATTTGTTGTGTTAGGCCTGAATTCGGACACTCAGGCCCAAGGTCCCTTAAAACTTTAGGAGTCATTTTAACCTAGATGATTTCAGATTACACGTCTTTTCTGCGCCTAATCATCAATCAAGGCCAGACAATTTGACGCTTTATGACACACGATGATTATGATTAGCACACACAGTAAATTAGCACACACACATAGTGATTCTACACATGCACGTACCGCATTAGCTCAACTTTGCTTAATCTCTTATCAAG